>CM067346.1:3186479-3446479 GCA_034190875.2 Urechis unicinctus
TCGTCTTGATCTTTCAATGTTTGCTGCACCTTGGCATCGAATAAGCTGATATTGTCAATATGAATAATTTTCACCTGGTCAGGGGTTAACTAATGTACTATACGAAGCGGCCTTTGCGATCAGTTTCTCATCCCAACACATGTCCTTAATGCGCTGCTAAGTCGATGGGCATTTCGGACCAGAGACGGTCCTGCACAAAAAAAACCCCCGGTATGTCCCCTATCCACACAGCAGTGTGGCGAGCATGGAGAAAGTCGACAGGCCCATGCAGTCCTAGGCTTATTTGCCCCTTCTCTTCCCAAGCTCTGTCCCTTGCACTTTCATCACCCCGCACGCATGGTTTCTTGAAAAACGAGATATTTGAATGTGAGTAATGGCTCGCTAAGATGAGTGGCGGGGTAAGAATTAGTGAAGAGAGGCGTAAAGAGGCTGTCCAGTGATTGAAAGGTGTCGCTGGTGTCTGAAAAGTTACCGGGAAAAAAGGGGTTTCTCAGGCCCCGTGACGTGACCCCCGGTCGCAGCAGGATGACAACTGGACGTTTTGACGAAGCGACAGTCAGAGAAATGTGACACGAATTACGAAAAGAAAAAAAAGGTAAACGTTGAATTGAGCTCGCTGGACTGTTCAGTGATGTGAATATGGCATTTTGAATATTTGAATTGGAAAAGTAAAGAACTTGGACGAGGGGTTACTGTTTGAAATTTTAAAAATCTTACTGTCCTGACATTCAGATAAATGACATGGGAACTCCGATATCCAGTACATTTATCATCACCACGCCCTCTAAGAGATTGGATACCACTTTATTGGCGATCTCTATATTCGTTTCGCATACGGCTTTTGGGGTTCTCGTGAGTAGTGATTGTGAAAGGAATCGCTTGTTGAATAGTGCATTTCATGCCGTTCTCTTTGTGTGCTATATCAACCCATTCCATTATGGTTCCACAAGACCCCATGCAGGGCAAGGTCAATGGTTTCTGTCAAATAGGTGTTTTAAAAGGTGCAATGTCCGAGTATCAACATAATAAAACCCGGCACTATATAATATCGCCATGGAATGCGATGTAATGCAGGCTTATGTATATATAACTACATATATATATATATATATATATATATATATATATATATATATATATATATATATATATATATATATATATATATATGTATACATAAATATATATATATATAACTAACTATATATACTATATATATATATCTCTATATATCTTCTATATATTATATATATTTATATACCTATATATATATATGTATATATGAATATATATATATATATATAACTATATATATATATATTATATATATATCATATATATACATACTATATATATATATATGGTAAGTGGGTGGGTCATAAACTCAGACAATGGCGTCCGTATGAATCAGTGAATCTACCTTACAGCCCTCACTACGACAACTATGGTTACTATAATCGGATATATATAAAATGTAACGATATCTTGCATGTCCAAAGCTTTGCAAATTCACATTTTCAACAATGTAAACTGGTTCAAATATCTTGCTATTGAAGACGATTTAAAAATCCTTGTTGAATCTTTGGATACAACAAATGTGAACGTTATATTTAATGCCCTTACAAAGCAGATCTATTTTAATAAACACTAAAGCAAATTCCCAATATCTGCATGTCCAACACTGCGAATTATTCCATCATAAAAAATCCCTTCTAATGGATTGACCACATCAGCATGATCTTTGTTCGTCAAGCAAACCACATGACGTACAGATAACGTCACTCGGTTACGAACAGGCTGCGTCAAGGTCGTTAGTTCCTGGGAGGATCTGCGTGCGCCGTGAAACTGCGTCTGATGCCGGATGTTGTAGCATCTTCACACGAGCAGCTTACCTTACCTCTCCATTTTATGAATCTTTCACAAACTTATGATTGTCAGTCTGTAGGCTTTCATCTCAAAAATGAAAGGTGCAGAAACATGGCGCTCATGTCGTAGCCATAATATCCTGTTTTATCTTATATTAATATTGACGTAAATGAAAGAACCCAGAATGACATATATGGTCAATAGGCGACTTATTTTTACCCGTAATGTCCTGTATTATATGTTAGTTATCATTGCTTTGAAATGACATAAATAACTGAACTAAAGCAAAGTAGTGAAGCTATCTTTAGAGGGCGGAGGGACGGCAAGTCATTATTTTTTGGGAAACAAACCAATCAAAGCCTTGCGTGAGATTAACGTAATATCTTATCTCAATATGCGCAGATATGAACGTTAAGACTGGTATTTGTTGGATTACTGGTGGCGGAAGTATTGTTGAGAGTGGGTGAACTAGTGAGATAGGGTTTGTTGGGACTGGGTGAGCTAGTGAGATATGGTTTGTTGGAACTGGGTGAGATAGTGAGATATGGTTTGTTGGGACTGGGTGAACATGTGAGATATGGTTTGTTGGAACTGGGTGAGCTAGTGAGATATGGTTTGTTGGAACTGGGTGAGCTAGTGAGATATGGTTTGTTGGGACTGGGTGAGCTAGTGAGATATGGTTTGTTGGGACTGGGTGAACATGTGAGATATGGTTTGTTGGGACTGGGTGAGCATGTGAGATATGGTTTGTTGGAACTGGGTGAGCTAGTGAGATATGGTTTGTTGGAACTGGGTGAGCTAGTGAGATATGGTTTGTTGGGACTGGGTGAGCATGTGAGATATGGTTTGTTGGGACTGGGTGAGCATGTGAGATATGGTTTGTTGGGACTGGGTGAGCTAGTGAGATATGGTTTGTTGGGACTGGGTGTGCTAGTGAGATATGGTTTGTTGGGACTGGGTGAGCTAGTGAGATATGGTTTGTTGGGACTGGGTGAGCTAGTGAGATATGGTTTGTTGGGACTGGGTGAGCTTGTAGAGATATGAGGGTGATATGGATATGGTTTGTTGGGACTGGGGGACTGAGCATGTGAGATATGGTTTGTTGGGACTGGGTGAGCTAGTGAGATATGGTTTGGGTGAGCTGTGAGATATGGGTGGGAGAGATATGGTTTGTGTGAGATATGGTTTTTGTTGGGACTGGGTGAGCTAGTGAGATATGGTTTGTTGGGACTGGGTGAGCTAGATAGGGTTTGTTGGGACTGGGTGAGCTAGTGAGATATGGTTTGTTGGGACTGGGTGAGCATGTGAGATATGGTTTGTTGGGACTGGGTGAGCTAGTGAGATATGGTTTGTTGGGACTGGGTGAGCTAGTGAGATATGGTATGTTGGGACTGGGTGAGCATGTGAGATATGGTTTGTTGGGACTGGGTGAGCTAGTGAGATATGGTTTGTTGGGACTGGGTGAACATGTGAGATATGGTTTGTTGGAACTGGGTGAGCTTGTGAGATATAGTTTGTTGGGACTGGGTGAGCTTGTGAGATGCTGTGTTAATTCCTCATTCTTTGGCCGGAGCAACTCTAACTACGTGGTCACTCTGCTGTTCTGACATTAACCGCTCTTATCCATTCTCAATTGATGCCTCAATTTCACTCAAAAGCAATACACGCGCAGAACACTAGCTATATGGAATTAGGCACCTGGACTCAATGGAAGTTCTGGACTGAATTAATTCATGAAACGCACCTATTCGCTGTTATTATGTTTATCTGAGGGGACGCAGTGATCCGGTGAGCTGTCGATTATTTACATACAATAGGCCCCACCAACAGCAACGCCAGAGGGAGCTGGGTCAAGGACAGACGCAGGTAAAGAGGGACATTTGCTACATCATGCACAGAGACACCATATTGGAAACTAACACCTGGACGATTGGACTTCTCCACCCGCCGTCTTCTGAACAACATAAAGCAAAGCTTCCTGTAATCCAAGGTCATCGCAATCAATAGCATGCTTCGCATATCCCCTCTTGAAGGCTAAGAGGGGCTCGCGTCTCCGCAGCCTCCGAGTACAACCGCTCAGTCGCCAATGACAGCACATACGTAGATCGGAAATAATACCAACGTCAAGTGAAGCCATTACAACATGGTTTGCTGAGTATGCAAGGAACCAAGAACAATCCATGTAGGGACACAAAGTTTGTGGCTTTAGGCAACATGCTTCTGTCTTTCAAATAACCAAATCCAGCTGAAGAATCATGAAAAAAAAAAACAGTTAAATCGTGGCATAATTTTTTAAACTACGTTGATTTTTGATCTGTTTTGGGGCGTCATCGTTTTTCATTATTCCAAGTGGCCGATAAAGGAGAGATTCCCAGATGCCTTAGATCCCGATGCCTTCTAAATGACAGTGTAATCATCATAGCAATGGACATCGATAAATTGCTTCCCGGACAAGACAAGAATGCATCGCAGAAAAGATTCTGACGTTCGTTATCAGCATTGTGACGTCACACTAAGACGCCCCATAGACGCAAATGAAATGCTCACCGTTGTTGTAGGTCATAGGTCAGCTAGAACGCAATCCCGGTTGGCCATCATAAAATACGTATTTATTGCTTACAACAGAATATGGTACCGGACTTTCTCTTTGTCACTGCGATAGCGAAGAAAGTCGGGACTGCTGAGGAGAACAAAAGACCGCCGCCCATAATATCTCTGCAAGGCAGTTACGACATACCTGAGCCAATGAGATCAGACAATCACCAAATCCTGGCGAAAGAATTACAAATTAGAGCGTTGCAATTGGTTGCGCGGGATGGAAACAGCGTCGCTTGTACCGCCCACACGAACATCAGACGCCAACCTCTCGTTATATATTGGTTATAAGAAGTCATCTACAGCGGTGCAATATCACAAATAATGAGCGCGCATGGAATGAGAGATATTCACGTCTGTGCAAGTGTAATTAGCAATAGCAATACTTAATCACGAATTGGCTACTACAGGGCTGTGATTGTTCAGCGCTTTCAAAAAAATACGATTCGTCAAAATAATAGCCATTATTGTCGTCTGGAGTCTGGTAATGTGACAGATAACTAGCGTCGTTTACATGGGGTACGAGTGGCGGGCAGAGGGAATGTAATGCGGGCGTGTGTATGTGGCTGTGGGGGGGGGGGGGGGGGGGGTTGGTGAGTGGGGAAAGAGTTTTGAGGGCAACAGCACCTTATACCGGAGCGTAGGCGTTAGCCTTGGATTTAGCAAGAAGTACACGATTGGGAAATATTTAGAAATTATTCCACATGCAGTTTCCCGCAATTAATAGTGGTCATTTTCGCCTCGTGTTTGACCTGTTGGTAAATAAAACTGAGGAACACCTGATGTACAATATTAAGTCATGTGGACGACTTGAACGTAGCTTTTGAAGTTGTTCATAAAAATGTGCTAATGCACTTCTCTCTCTCTCTCTCTCTCTCTCTCTCTCTCTCTCTCTCTTGTGTTATCGCTCAATTCCAATGCAATGGTCATTGTTTATTCTATATATGGGTGGTTCAGAGCGAACCCACCAGACACTTAGCAATAGAGAGTTTACAGCCTCAATGATAGCAAATCGACCAATTGCACACGTCTCCCCTGTGTGTATCCTCCTGCATGTCTATTGAGTAGACTTTTAGCGAGCAACCTGTTTACCTTGGGTCGCCACGTGTGTCTGTCGATTTCACCTAAACAAATGGAAATGCCTGGAAAAGTCCCCAACTGGCGTAAGTGCCCCAGTATTATCGTTCGCATTTCCATCTTTTGCTTCTTCTTGCTCGTTTTCATCCGTATGGATATCACTCTTTTACGAATTTAACCCGGAAGGTGGCTGCTCAATCAGGTCAAGGTTAGCTCGACATTTTTACTCTACTTTTGTAAGCACCATATAATTAGTTAATGAGTGTCGTTGAACCCTTTTCTTACTTAACATACAAAAGTTGTAGGGAATTAGTCAGAGGGGTCATGTTCACCACAGAAGTTCGATGATATTTTTATGATATTTAATCTCATCACCCTGCTCCACAACCACACCTGTCACGTTATGATCTAACCGTAGGTACAGTAATCATAACGCTATAAAACCGTTATGATTTGCAAACAGATATAGCGCGGAACTTCATTCACCATAATCGTTTGGAATGGAACAATAATTTGTATACAAAATATTTGAATGTCAAACCAGCTACCTTCAGCAAAATAATCGTACACATCGCATTTCCCCTTCGAAGCCATTACAACAATTTATAATAATTCTGATAAGTATGCAAATGTAGGTTTTCATTACAAATTTATAGTGAAGAAATATGAGACGGAATAGTGAATGCACAATACAGGATGAATAACATTTATTGGCAGCACGATAAAATTTCCATGGGGAAGAAATCGAGCGTCTGCAAACAATGGGAGCAGATTCCAAATCAGTGTTAGCTGTGTGGCAGACAACATATGTAAAAGGAATATACACTATACCTAAATCTATCCACTCAAGTTCAGCTGTTATAAACCTGAACACCAGCCTCCTGAAGGAATTTCCTTATAATGAATCTCCAGCTACCTTGATTTCACAAAAAGTTGCAGAACAAATACACTGATAGCTTCCCTTCTGTGCTGGTTAACTTCCCACATATTGTACGATGAGCTACATTTACTAACCACTGTCACCACATCATTTTCAATATCCGCTTTTATTCAATTAGCTGATGTCAAGTTTACACTGGTAGGTTGCGAGTGGCTGGAAACCACATAGAACTCCTTATACAAGAAGTCCCTTATGATACACTGTCTAATCCATGCAAATTGTCACGAGCAAGGTAGTATGGCCACTTTCTTGACAGCCTTCTAGAATAATTTTGCCTGGAAATGGAACATAACCATGAAATCTGCTAATCAGAATATATATAAGACAATGGCTTAAACAAATTAAGACCATTCCATGTATAGAAACAAAGAGGTGGAAAGGCATGGTTCCCTGGGTAACTGAGAATCCATGGTAACAAGGGTAATGCAGGTTGTAACTTCACTTGATGTGAGTAAATACACTTTCAGTTGTTCCATGTTAGGATTTTATTGCAAGTATAGACAGCTGTATCGGTGTTCTTGGTGATGGTGAGACGAGGAAGAGGTATGTCAACAGCTTGTCAGTAGTCGACCAAGCGAGGACCCCTGCCACCGCCCCCTGCTGGAGATGCTGAGCCACTGGACACACAAAACACAGGTTACTTGTCATGTCACGCACAGAGTTATGATAAGGTCCGTTAACGGCAGATTGACCATAAAAGAAAGTTAGTAACATTGAGAATGGGGCACTAGTTACTGCATTAAGGCGAATGAAGTGGGTTTGCTAAGTTATTTACTGATACATGGTGATACCAGGGTCTTAGCCAGGATATGAAAACTAACCCCGTTCATCACGTTATGACAAACTGACCATCATAACAAAGTTTGATGGCTTTCGTGAACGTTATGATGTTACTTCACAAGAACATCATGATGCCATTCGTTGAATCGGTGATTATATCGTGTATATGTCAAGTTAACGTAAATGTCTCGGTATAAGACAGAATGATTCGTTGATAACACGATTATTCTTTGATGAAAATCTTTAAAGTCACCACAATGTAACAACAGTTTACACCGCAGCGCTTTGCAATTGCAATTTGTGAGCTTGATTCCCTAGCCAACAGTGCAGACCAAAAGTTTATTAGATCGTGGGAAAAGCGATACCGTGAAGGCATTTCTCAATGATGCTCCAATCGACCGTGCACAGTGTATGCCACCCTTCTAGTTGTCATTATTCTTACAAACCTCCAACATATCGTGTTTTATTTTAGAGAAGGTATAACATCAACATGGACTGGGACCTAGCTTTGCTAGGAGGCGAAGCTGGTCGTAACTCACCAACTTTCAAGTATTATGACGCTGATTAAACCCCATACGTCATAAAAAGTGTTATCAAACAGAACAGTATTTATTTTAAGCATAGATGAGTGGCCAGCGTGCTGCGTCACTGTTTGTCTTTAAATGAGCTAATTCCTTGTATGCGGCCTGTGAGGCGGGGACGCATGGGCGGGTGGATGGGCTTTAGGGGGAAACATAATTCCCAGTGCAGTCAGCCATCTCTTAACCCAGTAATTGGCATCAACTATATTACCTTTGATGAAGGGCAACATTTCACCAATAGAGGCCAGTACAGATAAACCGACCTGTTCTGTTTGTTCTGTCTGTAACCATCCCTATGGGGTGACCTTGATCTAATGTTCGATGTATTCCAAACTTGCTTTGGAGGTGACCTTGATCTTCTTCTTGGTGACCTTGATCTAACCCGAGGGGGTGGTGATCTGCGTGGGGGTGAAATGGGAATGGCTTTGATGCGTTCCCGGCTGGTACTGCGACTACGGTATGGACTGTCATCGTCAAAGCGTTCTTTGTGTCGTTTCTCACGCTCCCGCCTCCGCATTTCGATCGCAATGGTCCGCAGCTCGTCCTCACGGTCCTGTCAATCACACACAAGATCACACAATGATCGCACACGACCCCTAAGCATTCCATGATAGCAAGAATCAGTCAATTTGATCCATCCTGAAGTATGGTCGATGTAAACGGAGGATATGGCGTATTGTACGGGGACACTGACCATTCTCTCCTGTTCCAGCTTGACGTTCTTCTCCCTGCGGGCTCGTAGGTCATTCTTTTCTGCACAGCACATACCCCCCATCTAAACATATCTTCATTTTTACCCCAAACCATATTCCACATGATACAATTACCAGCACAAATATATAAACTGATGCATACACACCACAACAAAGCAAACCACAACCAACCAATGTCACTGCAGTTGAATCGTAACTAATCAATGTGAGTGAACCATGACCCACTAATGTAACTTTGACCTTGACGATTGAAGCAACATTTTCAGCACATCATTGGGCAGGTGACATTCTTGATCAGGAAATGAAACTTACGTTGCTTGGTCAGAGCGAGCTGCATGCGCCGTTTAAGGCGTTCTTGTGGTGTTATCTTCCCCTGAAACACACCTGATCTGGTCAGAAAATGGTCCATGCAATTATACCAATATCTGAAAATAATAACATCAGACTTGTAAAAGAAATAGCTGGATTCTGATGACAAGGCAAGTAAATTCATGTTTTAGAAAATCTACACCATAAAGATATATCATTAACCTCAACAATTATGTTCCAGCCAGTACTAAAATGGAAACCTGTAGCTACTTCAAGAACTGCTGGACACTAAATAGTCCTCAAATGTGGGCAAAATATTCCCAGTGCTAAGACAGATCCAGTTACATAAGTGATAAGGATATCCCTGACTAGAGTGGAGGAAATGATACAAACAATAAATCCCATGTCAAGACAAGAAAGGCAGCAGTATCAAGTTAACATTAGGCCATGTAAAGCCTTCCATATTTCATACTAACATTCTTATCAAATATAACCGGTTCCCTTAATTAGAGGGTTTAGAAAGTAAATATTAGCTCGTAATGCAGCATGCACCCTATGTGGTGTTAACTGACAGGGAGGTAAGGGTTGCCCTGAGAAGGTGTATTCTTACTGACTTTGGATGCTGTGCTCAGTTTATTACCCGGCCAAGGAGAAGCAGCACTGGTCCTGAAACACAAGCAGAGGTGGAGCATAGTGGCAAACAGAAGACCTCATCATTCTCGAGGTCCTCATTCCTTGTCAGTTATATTAAGGAGGAAGACTGGCCATGTTTACAGTGGCTAACATATGACACCTCCTGGTGGATCGGTATGCAATCAATCTGGTGGTCAATGCCAGCCTTCATCTCTCTGCCAAGGACAAGGTGACACAAGCAGTGGAGGCCATGCAACAAGAGGTGCACTGGTCCACTACAGCGAGGCTTGTTCAACCATTGCAGGTGAAGCTGACTTACTGTTTGGGCTTAAGCTGCTCTGGCTGCTTGCCCTCCTCTTCTGATGAATCCTTGTTGGACGAGAGACTCGGGCGTCGGTAACGCTTTATTGGTGGCGGCGGAGGCGTTTTGGATTTGGTCCTGGATTTTGATCGAGAACGTGACTTTGATCTGAAAGAGGTAGCATGTATGAAGGTTGGGTTGGGTAGTCGTGCACGTTTGTCTAAATACTATCTTAATGATGTTGAATGGTAAATGGAGAGATGGGTTTGAACCAAAACAAGATAAAGAAATGGCCGGGAAAAGAGGGAGGGGACGTTACGGTGTGGGACTATTGGTGCCGTCTTATCTTTGAGGAAGTGATGTTATATGAAAGGCAAGACTGAATAACCTGAACCATAGAGGCAAGACTGAATAACCTGAACCATAGAGGCAAGACTGAATAACCTGAACCATAGAGGCAAGACTGAATAACCTGAACCATAGAGGCAAGACTGAATAACCTGAACCATAGAGGCAAGACTGAATAACCTGAACCATAGAGGCAATGAATAACCTGAACCATAGAGGCAAGACTGAATAACCTGAACCATAGAGGCAAGACTGAATAACCTGAACCATAGAGGCAAGACTGAATAACCTGAACCATAGAGGCAAGACTGAATAACCTGAACCATAGAGACAAGACTGAATAACCTGAACCATAGAGGTAAGACTGAATAACCTCACTCAATGTGGAAACTTCCTGGAGATTTCTTGGCAGTTTATAAACAAGAAACCTCACCTGACATTACAAATGACAAGTGGCAACTCCAACCCAGTACATGTCCTATTGCATGATTTATACATCCTACCAATCAATCACCATGCATATACATATATACATGAACACACCTGCCATGCCTGGTCCAAGACCTCGACCTAGACCTGGAATAGGACCGCCTCGTAGCACGAGATCTTGATCGTGAATACGACCTTCTTCTTCTGTCATTTGACCTTGATCTGGAATATGTCCTCCTTCTGAATCCCCGTGACCTTGATCGTGACCTCCTGCTATCACTAGATCTTCCATACCTGCCCCTTGATCGTGACCTCCTCGACCTGGACCTGGACCGTCTGGACCATGAACCAGACCTCCTATAGTCGCAGGTATTCCTCCATCGATCTCTTGACCTTGACCGCCTGTCATCTCTCATATGTCTGGACCGCGACCTGGACCGCGACCTTGAATAGCGAGACTTTGACCTAATGCTATACGCAGTATTCTGTGATGTTTCCCCTCGAATATTGGGAGAAATGCTTCTCGAGGTTTTCCGATATCTGTAATTCAGCATCATATAACATATTTATTAGCAGCTCTACTTGCTAAATGAAGTGATTTGGTGAGGGGGCTGCCCATCTCTAGAACTAATGCTCAATCAGGCTGATGGAGTTGGAGCTTAACAACACCCAGAATAGGTCCACACAGGAAGAGGAGTTATTGGGGTGGATATTTCTGATGAGCACAAAGCAGCAGGGTTTCTTAGGTAAACACACACTCATTCTCTTCTAGCTAGTCACTGATATGGAATGTCATTTACAATCATAGCAAGCAACAAAATCACATTCACAGGTCACATGCAGCTTCTCAAACGGTGTTTGAATTAAAACATGGGCATAAGAGCAATTAACATTATAAATATTTTGGCATGTATTTGGTAATTGGGAATTATTTATTAGCCTGCAACCAAGCCAGCTGAGTGCTACACAGTTAAAATGCCACCTCAGCATTACAGTGATGGTGCAGGGGTATACGCAGCATGGGAGTAAGAGCCTTACTACTACATACTTTCTTGTATTGGAAGAACACACTGACCAACACATATCTTAATATAATTCTGCTGTTCCAATTAACATGCAGTAAAATCATACACCCATAGCAACAGATACAATTCACAAGGGAAGTTAAACTCGGTTCACCCACCGGGAAAGGGCACTGCTTTTGGAGCTGGATCGAGAGATGAGAGGAGCTGGTGTAGATTTGGGTTGGAGATGCGGAGGCAGGGACGGCCCCTGCACAGGGCCATCATCGTCTGATCCTCCAAAGCTGGTGATGAACTGGGCCAGGTTGTGACCGTTCTTCTCGTCTGGTGACGGAGAACGCGAGGAAGACGACCTGAAATTAGTTTCACATTCAATGTACACAACGTGGGTCACAACATAGGTAACACTGATTTTAATTAGAACAGAACAGAAGTTACACAGATCTGACATAGAAATACTGTGTATCATTAAAACTCACTTTCTGAACGGCTCGTATTTCGGACTGTCGCGGGCTGCATAGCTGAAAGACCAGAAGCAAAAGCAAGCATCAACCACACGTGATCTACACCAGTAACCACAGGAAGCATCAACCACACGTGATCTACACCAGTAACCACAGGAAGCATCAACCACACGTGATCTACACCAGTAAACACAGGAAGCATCAACCACATGTGATCTACACCAGTAACCACAGGAAGCATCAACCACACGTGATCTACACCAGTAACCACAGGAAGCATCAACCACACGTGATCTACACCAGTAACCACAGGAAGCATCAACCACACATGATCTACACCAGTAACCACAGCAGATTGTTTGTTTTTGGTAGGTCAAAATAAGCACATGAACAAATAAACCACAACAGCCAATATGCAGTAATTGTATTACAAGATACATAACACAGACCTATAGACACATTAACATAACATCAAGGTGGAGATCACGGCAGCCAAGAAGATGATGATGCAAACAATACCTAGGGCGGACTGATCTGTCGACCCTGCAGTCGCTTCTCTTTAAAGGCGCGTCTTTCTCTTCTTGACTTCCTGCCCTATTACACATACAACAAAGCTGATTTACACCAGAAGATAATACACAGAAGATAAGGAAATTACTTCCTGCCAAGACATTTCATTGTCTAGCACGATGTGCAACGCAAGAAGTTTTCAAGAGGGGATTACCATGCTGTATTTAAAATATATAAATACAGCAATCCCCCTTGTATCTGGCCCACCCCTATTTTGACTGGCCACCCCAGGCATCCATCTGCCTTTGCTGTTTCAGAGCAACTTGCAATGTAAAAGCACCCATCTTGACTGGCCACCCTGGGTAGCCAGCAAACTGCCACTTTAATGAGGCTTAAAACCCTCATTTTGAGCTCTCCTATATGACCACTCCATATCCCGCCATTGTACATATATATATATATATATATAAGTGTGCATGTGTGTAAATATATAGAAATATAGTAGATAATAGAGATCTCACTGAGAACTGTGCCTTCTCCTCTTCCAGCAACTTGGCTAACCGTATCTGCTCCACCTCATCTTTATCATGGTCCAGAAACCTGCATTACACATACCCCGTAACTAACATCACACACATTCTTCTCGATGCAAGCTCACTTTATGACACCTCATCTAGCATCAAATGCCACTATATTAACACCATTCTGTAAGAGGCAACACGCTACATACATTTCATAGTCATCGCCCAGCATACCATACTCCTTGGCCAGCTGGTTCAGCTCCTGTGTTTGTTCAACTGTCAGCTTATCCATATCCAACACATTATCTGCCACAACCAAGCTTTATGTCAGACTTGAAACAGAACATAACATCATTGCTTATTAAACATATCTACAAACAGGGGAAACTGGTCACTCTGTCATAATGAAACAGACCTAGATCCATTTCATCGAAGTCCGAGTCATCATCTTCATCACTCACGGCATCAGCCTTGGCTTCTTTCTTATCGGTTGATGGCGTTGGCGTGTCTTTGTCGTATGTGAAACCCGATAGCTGCTTTCTTATCAGCATTCCTGTTGAATTGATCACATTCAGTGTGCTGTGTTACTGATACATTCAGTGTGCTGTGTTACTGATACATTCAGTGTGCTGTGTTACTGATACATTCAGTGTGTTATGTGACTGATACATTCAGTGTGCTGTTACTGATACATTCAGTGTGCCATTAGTGTGCTGTGTTACTGATACATTCAGTGTGCTGTGTTACCGATACATTCAGTGTGCTGTGTTACTGATACACTCAGTGTGCTGTGTTACTGATACATATGAACTTAAACAAGAACTCAATAGAATTACAGCTAAGAAATGAAATGCCACACACTTCTTCTTCTCCTCCTCCTTGTTCTGCTTATCTTCCACTGCACCGAACTGCTCGTCAACGTAGATCTGATGCAAATGCTGCTCCTCCCCAACTGTCACCACAGACAGTAGGATTCAGCACCATTAAAACCCCATGTCACCCGCAAAAGTCATCACCACCTGAGCCAATCTAAAGATTTCATGTCTAGTCTTAACGGAATCTTAGCCTAGCAGCTGTTCCAACATGGCCCCATACTTCATGCCAGGACACGAGGCACTCCCATACATTGACTACAATGGTACAATAATGTAAAAGTTAGCGATGTAACAGGAAATGACACAACGGAAGACTTTTCAATGTATACCCATTTTTACATACTGACACCCAGATAAGTATGGATAGAGAAAAAAGTCATACATACTTCCCACACACTCATTCTGCACCAAAATACGATAGGATTCATAGTGACAATTCCTGTTCTCCCTTGTATCAAGTCCTTTCAACCTGTAAGTGAAGTTAAAAAACATCTTAATTTACCTAGCACCAGTCATCAGGCTAATTGAAATGCTCACTTGCAGATTTAGCTGTACTTACTCGGGCGGTTTGGCGTTGATATCTGGTATGTAATCTAAGTGTGCCCTTACATCAAATCTGTCAATCATAATATCTTGGTTGCCCTGCCAGGGCTGCCTGAAACATGATAACCATGTGACCAGGTCAGGCGAGATATTACAGAGAAAACATTGATGCAGTCCGCCGAGAAGGGATGGCAGGACAGGGAACAGCGGTGGTGTATTTAGCATCCAATCAGCTGTCATCGACGTAAATAGAGCACTACAATTTGCAGAGCTGCCTAGTTGGTTTTCCATTCTCCTTTCTTTGGTCTTAAACTATAAATCTGATGCTATTTTAACAACATTCGTTAATGTTGCAATGCATTGTTAGGAGGCACATTAGAGGAGGTAATATACTGTAGAATCAAATATGATGCAGGTGACATGGTGCTTAAGGAAACTGACATGCTCTGGGGCCCTTCCGCAAGAATGGCCACCGATGGCTCCCAATGGATCTTCATATGTTGCCCTTGGATCCTTAGGAACTGAGTGGGGTCCAATTTCTGAATCAATCAAATGCAAACTTCAAAGCAACATGGAATAAATGGAGAAGCAATATAAGTTTAACACAATACTAAAAAGCAGTAATGAAAACAGATTGTTTTGCCTACAATTTTCTCATAATGGTCTCTCCTCCTTTCTGCCCTCTTCTGATAATCGACCATGAGGCCCCTGATCTTCTTCTCTTGGCGTCTGGCTTCATGCCACATTTTTTGTCTCTCTCTTGTGTCTGATACTACACTTTCATTTATTTCATCCCCACTGTAACACACAAACCATCAGAATATGTGAACATCAGTTATTCTTTCTTTTCCTCCAAAAGGTTAAGGATGCTACCAATGAGTGAATGTGGCTGTTAAACAGGTGCCTTTTTTTATTGTTTATGCTCCGTCCTTTCTGTAATACAAATGCAAGTTTACTTTGACAAGCTGACACGAAATGGTAACGCTTTGACAGTCTGTCATGCTATAACGACATGGCATGTCAGAATGCATACACATGAAGAGCAATATTGGGATATCCACGCAATAAAGGCAAAGAAGCTTCGCCTCTGACAGCATACATGCTGATTACTAATTTTGGTCTCAGGTCTGTGTCAGAAGGTCATCCATTGGGACGAGGTATTGACTGTGTGCGATACAGCATTAATAAACACCTCAACTCTATACAATGTTTCCCGATCGTGTCGGTACGCAGGACATTGACTTGAATAAAAACAGGCCCATGTGCTTTAGCAGATAGATTTGGTGACACGTTCAGTGGGGAAAAGTTAGACCCAAACTTCTACGTAGTGTTGTTAGAAATGCAACTTAATTTAAAGAGCAAGCCATAGTCTTGTCCGCTCATAGTAAGAGTGATACCACACCTTACACAAGCTGAAGAAGTGCAGCGTGGAAACTATATCCGGATGATGCTCAAATCGGCAATGCTTTATTTGGAAGAAAAGAAAAATACATGGCCTTCTAGTGTTCTCATTTTCTAACCCAACTTCGAAAAATAACCTTTGTCAAAAAGCTTCATTCGACAGAATCACATTGATCTTGGCCGTAGTTAATTGTCATACATCCCAAACTAATTTTCTGTATGCGGCCTTGGAAGCACGAGCTGCAGGCTGGTGGACGGGACGACGGTCTTGTGGGATAATTATAACCCGCCATATTTTAAAACATTTTAAAATCACCGGTCCAATGCCATGGGCATGGCATGGGCATCTAACTTACTACAAGACGGGTCGAATTGTCCTGGCGAATAAATCGTACATACACCTACAACATTATTCGGATTGAATAAGGGTCATGCGTGAATTATTTTCGTCGAACTGATTGTCAATTCAAACTAAGCACGTTTCACAAAAGACTATGTATATTTACTAGCCTTTACTAGCACTTGTCAGGATTACCTAGCGGAAGTCAATAACCGGAAAGCCCTATATTGGCATTAAATGTAATTAAATAAAAGCGAACTGTTTGATGCAAGAGATCAAAAAGATTTTAAAAATCTGATTTTCTTTTATAAATTCAAAATGACAGGATATATAACTGATAAATAGCAATAAAGATTAATTTTCTTCAACGGCGATTGTAAAAATACATCTTCATTATTTGATGTCACGCTAGAACAGGTTAGGTAACCACACGCATCGTTTAGACATGAAATGATGAGCTCATTATTCCATAGTTTAATCATGAAATATGCTATTTAAACCAAAGAATTGAACATTGAACATCTGATGTATCTATCGTTATTAACTGTCTAGCTTAGCCCTCAAGGCAAGCTAGTATCCTTGCAGACTGACTAATATTTCATCAAATGTGATTTGGTTATTTTTCTCTGTAAATTTGAGGTTAATGTATAGTAATTTATTGCAAACTATCGTAAACATCTTAATTGACAGTCACAAACAATATTGACCATCAGTGCTAGTTGTCTATAGCATTTTGCACTGCCCAAAACATCAATGTTATGATGGGTTAATAATCGACATACATCAAGGAAATCTTAAGATTTGGAATATGGAAGGGGGAGAGAATGTGTTTTACTTTTAGCAAACCCGCAGACGCATTCTTTATGTTTATGACGTCATGATGAACCAGGTTGTCAGTCCTAGAGAGTTTGTTTTCCTGACCTATGACAATTATTAACGTTGGGAATGTCACACAGGTACAGTATGTGGATGACAATAGTTCATCTAATATAAATTGTTCAAAAAGGCATTGCCACACAACTGTGTCAGTTGCATTATATTGACTTATTATCAACAGCTCATAGAGGAAATGTCACACAAGTGCTGTTTGCAATAGACCGACTTCTAATTGTGATTGTTCAAAGATGCACTGTAACAAGGATTGAAATAGATTAACCCTTTTTATTGATTGTTCACTGAGAGAAGGTCTCAAAAAGTTATAGGTTGCAATACAATGACTGATTATTCACCAAGACAATCTCACACCAGGTTGTATGCTGTTTATCAACACCCATTATCGATTGTTCCCAGAGGCAACGTCACAGAAGGTTGTTGGTATTTCTATAGATTGACTCTTATTACCAATTGATCAGTGCAAGCTTGTTGGTAGCTAAAGATTAACTCTAATTACATATTATTCACTGCAGAAATGTCATATAAGGGTGTAGATTGCAATATACTATTTTATTGATTGCACAAAGAGGCTATGTCATACTAGCTATGCAGGGCTTATGTCATTCAGCGTTGTAGTTTGCATTAGCATCATCAGCAAATGGCTGACAAATTGTGTTATCTATGGATCAATGATTCATTTCTTCTGACCAACAAGTAATGAATCATCAGCATTGTCATGTTTCATTTGTCAAAATAATTCTTGATAACAACTCTACAATTCTGTGGTAACATGATGAGTATGTAGCCAACCGTTTTTAATGACCGGTTGTCCAGATCACTGTCATATTTACCAAAGACACTTGGTATTCTTTGTCTGGCTTCTGAGCAGCCTATCTGTATGTACCATACAACTGCATACATTCTTGTAAAATAACGATATAAATATTTAAATCTAGCTGTTTATCAAGAACAAGAGCCTATACTGTCTGTGAAAGAGTCATTTTCACCAGTTGGTTATAATGACCGTAAATTAGATTGAGAGAAATTGCGAGGCCAGAACTCAGCTCTTTTTCAGTCCCCTGTTCAACCAGAAGTATGACACATGCCGGTGTATTGCATTATGGACCAGTAGTATCTTATAGCATAGAAGGACATCTTGGTCATGAAGGGAATTATAACACTTTGCATCCTTGAATTTGAAAAGCCATCTCCATGAATTGTAAATTTTGTGTGGCAAGCAAATATACAATAACTCTTTGCCTGAAGTAGTCACCCTCTCTAACATTTCATAAATCTGCTGTATTGTTCACAATTATGGGTTGTATGTAACACAGCATTGACTGAGGCTAAACAAAAGATAAAACAAATGGTTTGCTATCAAGGCTGCGAAATAAAAAGATATTTTTGACAGTAAGAATGGAATTTCATGATAATTTAGACTGCAATGGCTACAGGCTGTTGGTGTAATGAAACATGTATAAGACTAAAGAGATAGCAAGCAGTGATCTTTATTGACTTGTGTTGAGCAGAGAAAAACACCATCAGACTATAAGTAAATATCTCTAAACAAACCATACCTCTTAGCTGCCAATAGAGAAGATTCACACCTTTTGTACCAATAAATAAAACAAAAATGTACTCGAGTCAGGCTATCACTGAATTTACAGTTGGTAATTTTCCCGCTGATATGCTTTTTGTTACACATTCAATGCCATGATATTGAGAGAAAAATTCATTAATAAAGGGATACTCTTAACAAAGTATATACATATATATATATATATATATATATATATATATATATATATATATATATATATATATATATATATATATATATATATATGTATGTATACATTTATTTAATAAGCTATGTGTATTCACCCAGACTCAAAACATTTGATCAACACTGAAAACACATCACAACATGCTAAAGTTCTTTTGGTATGATTAAAGCCCTAATCAAGTCGAGTCATATACCAGAAGAACAAGATTTGAGATTTATTTACGGAGGTCTTCAGGGCAGTCTTCTTGGACGATGGGGTCTGCTGCCTGCACTGCCTCATGTTTTTCTAGCTCAACCATAACACGGGAGATGGTAGGATACTGACTCATGTCAATATTAAACCTGATACAGAATACCATCGCACATATGACACACAGTGTTTTATCTGAAATTTCACACATTCAGTTTATCAGTGTGACCTACAGCTAACTTCTATATCAACACCTTCCAACTACTCTTGAAAAATTACCCTAAAAATTAACAAACATGTTGGCTATATAAGAATTTATCCTTCAGTGATCTATATCTAGGCGTTTACCTTGTATTTGTTATGAGACTGGATATGCAAAATAACAACTGACCTCTTGGCGTTGTATACTTGGGGGACTAGAGCAAGGTCAGCAATAGTCAGGTTATCTCCCAAGCAGTATTTACCAGCTGTCTTTGTCAGTTCCTTCTCAAAAGCTACATGAAATGATTAGCATCTCATCAACATATGACCTTGATATGGGGCTCACATAATCACATCACAAAATCACATATTGCCGCCATATTCACAGCCTGGCACATTATATGAGGCGATACAACTACTTTGGTATTTTCTTCAGAATTTGGTCCCACCAGGGGCATCTAATAAAATTTAATGCTCTTACATATCAATGAAGGAACTGTCATGATAACAATTTGGTAACTCATCAGGTAGAGTAGAGATGGTCGGTGTAAAGCTAATTAAGCTTCACAAGCTGACCCTAAATCGTTCCCATAACCAGGCTGACCCAAATACATTCAGTTGATATGGTTGAATTTTTAGAGTCAAAGTGAGATAATTGGTAGGGAAACTACCACATTTCTTTGGCTCATTTAATTACATCAAGAATCAAGCCTAACAAGAAACAAAATGCCATTTGGCTGCAGGCTTCTGTTTCAAGAGATGGACTGTTACCAAGTCTTGAATGGGATGAAGTGACATCCATCCAGGGACAACACAACAATATTAATGTTTTGACCAGGTTATGTGCTTACGGTAAAAACACCCCAACGTACCTGCAAAGCCACGATTAATGAAATATTTGGCCCATTCAATCTTGGCCTCTGCAGATCCCATCAATTTCTCCACATGACCTAAAACAGGTAGGTTCTGGATTGGCTGTATACCAGCATTCACTATCTCAGCCAGTCTACGAGCCTAGTCACATCAAAACAAGCTGTGCTCCAGTTGCTGACTCAGTGGCAGTAAATGGTCATTAATCAGACAGGATTATGGTTTCCTAGGATCATTCATGACAAATAGGCCAGTGTTTAGAGTTAAAATCAATGAACTAACATGTGCCCTTTGTATAGGATCACTTGGAAGCAAGGGCTTCTCCGGCCTTGTTTCTTCCAGGTATTCTATTATAGGTAACTGAAACAAACAAATAACTGTGTATGATTGTGTACATATATATATATATATATATATGTTTCATTATGATCGAAAGAACGGAAATAATTTAACAGAATGATCAAATGAGTTTGTCTTACAGATTGTGTGAGTGTTGCCCCATCAATCACCAGGGTGGGAACTTGACCCATGGGGTTGATGGCTTTATATTCATCTGTGTTCTGTGCATCAACATATCATCAAAACCACTTCAGTCATCTAAAACAACAGGTATACAATCACGTTGCTAATAATGGTTGTCATTACAAACACCCAGTCATAATGTCTTCATACCTGCTGACCACCATCCTTGATTAGGTTAACAGGTCGTGACTCGTAGTCGATACCCTTGAAGGCAAGAGCTGCATAAACGCAATAATTATTTTTTGGGGTTAAAATGCATGAGACTGGCATGCATTACTGTTTAATAAAAAAGGAAACATCTCTATCATATTCTTACAAGTTAGCTATTGAAGAAAACCCATTTCTTGAGTCATCATAACCACTTTACACTGCAGATCAGTGATGTATTCCTGCATGATATCAAGTGACACTTACCAATTCTGACCCTGTAAGATGCAGAGCTCCTGAAGTACTGGTACAGGATTGGCTGGGTTAAACAAAGAAGAAACAACCACTTTAGTTACAATGCATTCCGTGCAACAATGGCTTTCAATTGACAATGGCTAGTTTCAATGTGCCAAGTAGCCCTACAGGATGTCGGAGTAGACTTCTACAATGTTCGATCCCAAAGCAATGCAAAAATTCACAATTCAAATCAGATACCTTGAACCTATAAAACCTGGCGAGTTATTTGGTTTCATCGCATGTTTTGATGGAAACGAACAATTTGTGCCTAAAATCACGATTGCAGTCGTGGTATTATCATCATGAGCACATCAACATGTTTATCTTTAAAACGAGGCGGTTGTAGCTGCGCGCAGACGCAGTCCAGATTATTTGAAACATGGCAGTTCAAAAAGCATGATGCGCATAGCGAACGAGGGCAAACAAATACCATGCGACCTTATATTCACCAAAATGGTGGACGCCACATCTAGATTTCTCAGAAATCTATATAAAATGGCTTTTCCTAAAGAACCAAATCGATGGGAGGTAAGCTTTTGCAGCGGTTCACAATATTTTTTCACAGGCTATTGATATATAATGTTTTCTAGATACTAAATCCAGAGTGTCATTCAAAACACATTGCCCATTACCACGGAAATTGAAGATTCAGAACGGTATATAAAAATATCACCGTTCGATCGAAGCTCTGTGCCAAGCAATATAACTCTAACTTATACTTTTTATAGGGCACATAATTTAGTCTGGCATCAGAATAGACCTAAGTACACATTTGATGATTTATTGAATAGCCGTGTCTATGATGAGTCTATGAAGGGATCCCATATAAAATTGCATCCGAGTTGGTTGCGCCGGGGTCAAGTTGGCTGAGAGTCGAGTAATGCCGTATGCCATTGTATGGGTCGAGACTCGAGTTGACAGCCATTCCAGAGATATTATCGCCCATTCTTACGACTTTAAGATAGACAGACCTAGTATTTTATCCAAGGTGACCTTTTACAATTAGAGTCGGATGTGACATTGCACAGAAGACTGATATGAAGCTGAAACATACATTTTTATTAATTAAGCAACACTCACCTTCGACATTTTGCTGCAGGGTGCCGGTAAGCAATCAAATATGTGTCAGCTCGGCCCCTCGCCAATTCGCCTACTATCGCTACCAACTCTATCACAGACAGACACTGTGGGCCACCTCGACCACGGAATAAGTGTTCCTCTACAAACATCAATCGACTTCAACTATACAAACATACTGTCGATGTTATAAGTGAATAACACTAAATTTTATAAAATTGTATTCAAGTCCCTCAACGACTGTCGCTTTCATTCATGTATTTTATGAAAAGGATCATGCCAAATCGACTCTAATGAAATAGTCAAAGAAACTTCGCCTGTGACAGCGTCCGCGCTGTTTACTACTTTCGATCTCTCATATCCGCGCTGTAGACTATATCAGTATACACCGCCAATCAGTAGGGGCGAAGATCTTAATTGGCTACTAATGAATTCGCCCGAGCCATTTCAAATGAGAGGCAATCCGCAGATTGGGAAACTTGGCGACTGATTTAATTTTCCCGTTTATCATACGATAATCATATTGTTCATCATCATCATCATCATCATCATCATCATCATCATCATCATCTTCATCTTCATCTTCATCATTCTTTGTCCTTGGTTATTTGGTGAGAAATCTATGCTTAGTTGGCATTTAACTCCATGGAATAGAATGTATAAGTATGACCGTTTTACGACGCATAAAAACTGGGATAATGCAAGTCTACTCAAACAGCCAGTGGTCATTTAGTCATCATTGAAGAGAGAAGCCAGGTACTTCATCATAATTTGTAACATATCCGACTTCCATCATGGCAATACAGTGCTTCTGGAATACCCATTTTAGATGCAATATAAAAAAAGTGATAAGCCAAACCACTAAGGCAGAGAATGCTAAAGCATTGACAAGGGTACCTCCTACAAGCAGCGCTATCTATGCCATGTTATGTTTGCAAAGGACCGACTCGTTCAATTTGGTAGCCGGTAGCAGGCCTTGCTGCTATGGACAGGTCCATATCTAGGGTCACTATAGCGCCGTCCATTATCACTTCCAGCAAGTCATGATCGAGGAATGTTTTGTCACATTCTGTCTGACCACAAATTCACATCGTCTTTTGGTGTGTCTATATATTATTCCTTGGTAATACTGCTAATGGTGAGTTTTGCGGACCTTTAATGTGAAAACAGTTTCCACTTCCTTAGTAGCATTGATGGCGATGCGAAAGTTGGCGCGCTTCACGTTGTGGGCCAGGCCTTGCATGCTGTCGTCCTCCCATGTAACTCCATCCCGAGCCCCACATTCTCAGCGGATTTATGTCCACAGTACTTGAGAGAATGTAAAATTATCTACGTGGTTAGATTAAAAGATATTTTCCTACATTTTGAAACATACAAATCGGATATGCCAAAAAGCGCTAGTTTTGATCTTTAAAGCCACGCTCATCCTCTGACCAGGCTACTGCATGTCTCATGAGAATTGGGATAGCGTGCCTGAGTCGTTAAGGGAATCACTTTGACATTTAAAGATCTGTTCTATCCTGGCCTCAGAGCTCAACACTTCTCTCTCCATCCTTAAGGCAGAGCTATATATATACATATATATATATATATATATATATATATATATTTGTTTTGGAGTATCAACAGAAAAACCAAATGTAGTTTTGTCATTACTTCTTTCATGAAGGTGCATCTGTGGTGCTTAAAATGATTCATTCCTATTTATCTTGAAGCATTTCATGAAGCAATTACCAAAGATGATTTTAAGACAACTTAAAAAAAACTTAACGAAAGAGGCAATAAAATATCTTTGAACATATTCATGCCAAATGTGCGTGCCATAAAGAATTTTTCAATTCTAGATGTAATGCAACAATTAGAGAAATGCATATAATTCAAATCGTTTAAACCACGGGGTACCCCCATGCCCGAGCGGCATCAACGCTATGAATTGTTCTAGATATACCATATCCGCACAAGAACTGATTCTTCACTTCAGCAGCGAACGTTGATGTTTCCAATGTTGACAGTAAGTTAGACTATCTTCATGAATATGAGATCTTAGAACGATTATGACAAATAATGATAGCACGAAGAATGAGAGGCAGATTTGTTTATTTACTACTGCGGATATGGTTCCGAATCATACAAAGATGGCAAATAAAATGGCTAACCTACGGCTCAACAAGGCAGATGATGAGCCTTACTTCACAAAACCTGAAGCAGAGTTCAAGGCATGTAACGGAGGAAAAACGAAATGAGGGAGACATTGACTGACATGAACATTATGTCGTCCAGGCAACTAGTGGATGTTACCATCGAATGCGGGGGTTTTCGTTTCGAAGTTCACAGGTTATTCTGACATTGTTTTCTTCATTCTTTCGGGATCTATTTCTACATTCGCCCAAGGCCAAAGACAACACATGGCTCCGTTAAAATACCTGACAAGCGGGCCAAGGAGATGGCCGATTTGTCTGCTGTGCTAGGAATGAGGTCCCTGTGCGATGTTTGCAACCATGCTTTATTCAAAGACATGGTCGTTACGATAGACAATTGTCTGCCTCTGTGGGGTTCAGCTTTAAGACTACAGGACCAGACAATGATTCACAAAGCTAAAACGCTCGCGCTTGCCTCTTTCAGGGAATTACAATATAAAGCCACTTTTACTGAACTCCCAGTGGAGCTGTTAAAGGAATATCTCTCTGACAGTGATCTATATGTTGGTATTCAAGAGGAACGTGTCATGGCTGCTGTGAGGTGGGTCAAAACCGCCGGGAAAAATATCCATCATCTTTACTCGTTGTTGAAAATCCTCCCACCCAGCGCTATGAGTTCCAGGTGCTTTAGACAAATTATCCATGACCCCCATTTGAAATGCTCGGATGATGTTTTGTCGCTTTTAGGAACATGTATCACAGGTGAAAGTCACCAGACAGATACAAAACCTTCGATTGAGTCAAGGGTTGAAACAATGTTTGGTTCCTCCAAACAGCCACATATTGTGTTCATCGTCGGTGAGTTTAACCAATTCGATGACAAAATTTCTATTTTTCCATTAACCTTAGAGACTACGCTACCATCGGCAGTTATTTGCACTGGCTTTGTTGCTATGTGTGTCTATGGTTCCTCATTGTATGTCAGCGGGTTAGGCCCAACCCAAAGACAGGTGTGGGTATACGATGTTGTGTTACATACCTGGCAGCAGTGTGGTGAGATGAGGTTCCTCAGGTGGGGTCAGTACATGGCCGTTTGTGATGGATGGCTGTATGTCCTGGGTGGCAGTTTGTCCATTAGTGACGGTGAGGCTGTGAATGATGTCGAAAGGATGTCCCTGTCTGGCGCTGGTGGGTGGCTTGTGGCCGGGAAAGTTAGAGGGAGGCAATGTGGTAATGCATCTTGCTTCGTTAGGGACAAAGACATAGTGATGCTGGCCATGCGTAATTCGGACAAAGGGAGGCTGCTTCAGGTTTATTCCACTTCATCGTCTTCCACAGAACATTGTGTCTCCTTACCTCTGTCAAGTATAAACGATTCCGGCCTAGCATTGCATGAGGATACGATCATCCTGTGTGACACGAAACGTTTATATACGTTGCCTTTAGCGGCACTTTATGAGGATTCAACAACTGAGCTATGCAAATTAACAATTGGTGACCTACCAAATCTGTGGAAGGGTGCAGTGTTCATGAGTTTGGATTCCCTACTGGTTGTTTTAGTGGGATGCACGTTGGTTTACAATGCGGTATATACCGCTGATGTGAGAGATGTTGTCCACATAGCGAATAAGAAGACAGATTGGCAGGTGATACGAAGGGATTTAAGCGCTCCACGCCGTTAAGTTTTTCCCTCTTGTGGTGCTGTCATGCTAATGTAAGACATATTTGTGGCTACAAATTCCCTTTGGCGATAAGTTTCAAGGCTCACAAGTTATGCTCGGAGAACATCGCAAACATATTAGGTTTAGTTATACGGAGATATTCGGTCCAACGAAGGGTAAATATAGGCTCTCCCTAGTCAAGGTCCCCTAGCCTGATGGCTGCGGCGCTGTTTACATGTTACTGATATTCTATAGTCTCGCCTTCAGGTCTAGGCGAGCTTAATGTCTTGAACTGGACAGGCATCCCAGATATTGACTGCACTAGGCCTTTGCAGCCTCTCGTCCAGGTGAAATCCACCGACACGAGTCGTAACCCATGGCAGACAGGTTGCCCCTTATAAAAGTCAACTCTCACTACATGCAATTGTACCTATATTCAACCCCCGGACCTACAGGGGGTGGGATACGCCCCATGCAGTTTTATTACCTAATTTGCTTACACTAGAATGTATAATTATGAGCAATGTTTTCTTTGGGTCCGTGTGATAAATTTTGGTTAAGTTGAAACAGACATTCTTAACAACACATGCATTAATCGACATCGTTATATGCACAGGCGTTCGGTCGCCGATACCAAGCTTCCGAGTGACTTTCTATATGTAACGCTTGGCTCCCTCCTCTCAGCCAATCAGTACTTGAGACAAAGCTCATATCACCGGCTTGACGTACGATAGCAGAGACCGTGACCCTGGTTCCTTGTCGGTTTGAGAAAGTCCCTCATCGAGCAGCGCAGCTTTAACATGGCTAGACTATGGAGCCATCTGATATCAAGCTACAGGGGTTTTCTTATCGTTATTTTCTCGAAATACACCCTTTGCGAAAACCCCATTTGAACCTTAGATGTTCGCTGTCTTCATGCATAACACCAACCACACTCAGTGCATACGACAATGCTTGCTCAATGTTGTTATGTCGTTTACTGTTTGCCCCAGATCTGCGCGGCAGGGTTCATGGACGTTCTTATGCCCAATAATGCGTGTGTATGCACCGGCCATTCTTCTCCGTTTTCTTGTGAGGTTTGGGGATAATTTGTTGTGCAGTAACATCATGGCCTATTTCTCAATTATAAACCTTTACATACTGATTTGTTTACGTAAAATAAACCTACACTATAAAAAACCCCGAAACACGTAGAATAGTATTGGTTTACAAACTTGGAGTCCACAATTTATATTGGGTTTGTGCATGAGCCCATAGAAGGGCCTCTTTGACACAGATAATCTCCGCACTGGGTAGACTGGCGAGTGCCTCTTGCGCTGCGATGAACTTGCCCGTGGTTAAACGCGAAATACAAGCAGTTTGAAAGTCGATCATCGAAGGCTAAAGCTCAGGTGTCGAAAATATTCTAGTAAGCATCTGATTGCCGATGTCATATTTTGTGGTAATGGTCGCGCATGTTGATGAAACTTCGGAGTGCTCTAAAGTGCTCCGCGCATTTTGATTGGTTGCAAACAGGGTTGATTGCTGCAATGAGCGGCTTGCTTTGAGTACTGTAGGATGCTCGGGTTATTCTCGCCACTTCATTCGCGGTCTGACCTTTAACGATGAGTCGCTATATTCGGTTTATTGTTTAAGAGAATACAAATACTGATAATACTGATAAATTCGTAACCGAAGTGATGCAGTCGATGTCATTCGAATATCATCTTGCGACCAACCATGTATTCATGTTAGTAAGCACACTTGTACAACAAACCAACCTGCAAATGTTTGCATCAAATTTGTCATCAGTCACTGAGAACAGCGATTGCAAATGTTTTGAGTTTGGTTAAGGAAGTCTATGCATTAAAATGAATGTGAGATACCTTTGATAATTATAATATTTATTCATAGTGGCTATGACAACAACAGAAAACACTGCTTCAATAACTATCGCCGCTAACATTAAAAGTGTATTTCATAAAAAATAATCCTTATTCTGTTTTGAATTTTTTTTCGACGGATTCCTTACTATGTTTAGTAATAATATAAAACAAAATCGGTGACCCCAGCTGTGTTTATTTATGACCTTTGTAAGGTTCGATTTCTTATTTTTGACGGAACGTGAATTGTATTAAAAAAAATTCGTTGTGCGCATGCGTAGTTAATGGTTCAGATCGCTATTCATTTGAATATTTTTGTATACAAAGTTTGTAGGTTGTTTCATTGCGCCTTTATCGATTAATCTTCGATGATTTGGTGTTCACAATAACATGAACGGATTGTTCACGAGCCATTTTAGCAACTACACAAAAATGGAAGCAAAATAATCTCTTGGTCCAAAATCTAGGGACCACCAGCCAAAGTAAGGGGTCTCTATTTTACGATATTTGCGGACAAAAATCCCGCAATCAATATTATCTTCTAAGAACGTTCCTCCATATGCCTCAACAGTAAAAAATGAGAGATATTTAAAGTTAAGCGAAAAGGATGTTGTCAAACCATCAATTTTGCGGATCATATGCATGGATAAATTGATAGATACCTGCGCTTATTTAAATAAGGCATGGAGAACCAGGCCAATGAGCAGGGTCTGCACCTAACTTTTCCCCTCACTCGCCAAAGGGGCCAGTTTTTCAGCTAACCTAGGAACTAGCCCCGGCCTTTTTATTCACTCACTACCCCCAACCACCCGCTTGACAACCTTCGACAAAGATTACAAGTCATATAAGCAATCACTCGTTTTGTCTATCGCTTGGTTTTATCTGAAGACCTATTGTCGGCTAGCAGCACGCTATAGTTGTTAAAGGAGCCAGTTTGGACCGTTGACATTGGAGTGACGTCACACTTTATATTTAGCTAATCTTTCTGTTTCGAAGTCGCCAGCAGAGTAGGAGTAATCTATTTGGAGACCACCCATTGGTCAGAAAATGTATTAACTTGCTGTCAGTCCTAATCAAGTTCCCTCGCCGCCCCTGTCGATTGTTGTGTAATTCTTTAAAGTAAATGTATTTAGAGAGGATGCTTCTATGTTGGTCATCCTGTGTGTGTCTGGTGTACACGTTACCTGACGGTGATTTTTTTCGTCCCAAGAGAGATAATGATGAATCCCTGACATACATGTCCACCCCGATAACTCGTGCCAATCCGCATTGCAGAGATACTGTCTGGTTGGTTAAGCGTAGCAAGACGACGTTTTACATAATTGGCTCAATAAGTTCAAAAGCCGATATCAGGGATGTGACGTCACACTTAGCAGACAGTAAGGTGAATGGTCGAGGAGGGGTGCGTTTCAATAGTATTCGGCTATCAAAGCGCATTGTGGTCGTCTGGTATGGTTGTATTCAACACATGATACAATGATAATAAGCCATGGGATGCGGTGGCATTTCGCCATGACTAAGATGCTTTACGACACGGCATTGTTTTATAGTATTCCCAAAAATCTTATCTGCCGATCTTAACTCATTCCTAAAGTTATCAGCTGGTTGACCAGAAAAATCCCAGCGTCCACCCTCCGATTTAATCAATTCTGCATATTTCTGACTCCATATTTGAGTCACTTTGATTTGGCGCTCCGCATCAACTCCTGTATGCGACCTTCTAATCGGCTAAGACAAACGGACCCAAGACAAAGCAGTCACATTGCAAAACTACAACGATAAACTGGACGGGCCATTTTACGCGTAAGCTAGTAGCTCAAGCGTAAACTGATAGTTTACAGAAAATAACTAGTTAACGCTTAAACTGATAGTTTACGCGTAAAATGACTAGTTTACGCATAAACTAATAATTTTACGCATAAACTGCTCGGACTTATGACACTGAAGGCCAACCATAGTCTTGGAAGCTTGGTCGCGTAGGGCATATTTATATATTCCTGTTATCATGTGTCCGACTCTACAGTTCGCTGACCTCTCTGTCAAGGCATGCGATATATGCTCTGCACCGAGTTGGATTCCAACCAGGAGTATAGTCACCTAGACTTCAGTGCATCATTATAAGACTGAAGTGCATTTTGCTTTGGTACAGAGATGGATTCTACGGCCACTCCTCAGTGTAAGACTAGGTAGCATCATATGAAGCAATGAGGGAAGGAGGATGCACGCACCGACTTCAAAGGCTCCATCAGGCTGCGCGCGTCACTAGAGGTCATATCACAAGCGCCGGACCGAGTTTCATAAGCAACTGTCGAGTTTAGACACTAACAAATTCATTCGATGCTGCTGCTATCCTAACAAACTATTTTATTCAGGCGATATTGAATTCTAGCGTCACTAATTAGTGTGTCGTTTAATGCTATACTTACCAGACGATAGTAATTTCTTGTTATTTATTCGCAGGCGTTAACACCGAGTCGCTATCTATATAAACCAATGGATCCTACAGTCACACCTTTTCCACTCTTTCGCATTTTAATCACGTCTTGGGAACACTATCTCAGAAACTAAGAATCGGAGAAATATTCAGAGAATCACCGGGGCTATAGCATATGCTGTTGTATAGCAATGGTGTTGTTGGAGCCAGTCTGTCTGTTTTCGCACCTTTTTTTGCGCCAAGGGTGGTCGTATGGGATTATGACGACATCACTTTGCATCCCTGTACTGATGGGGATTGAGACACGTCCTCCTTCCCTCATTTTCCAACGGTAGCATGGATAAAGCATTACTCGATTTAAGCAGATAGATGTCTGATTGTTAACTTGGCTCAGAGCCAAGTTATGGCGATCACCCCGGTTTGTCAACTTGGCGTCATAACGCCAAGTTATGGCGATCGGTCCGGTTTGTATGTTTGGATGTATGTATGTTAGTTAACATTTTTTTGTTTCGCGATACAGGTCGCAATTTTTGAAATTTTCCATTTTTTTCTTCTTCAATCGTTAGGCGTGATTGATGCGCAGAACCGAGAGGTTTTGTTTTGACCTTGAACTGAAACTAAGGTCAAGGTCATCGAATAAGTGAAAAACTAGTATCTCAAATAACTCCGTTAATAATGGTCGGATTGTTACATAATTTACAACATCGTGTAGCTCATTCTAATTGCAAACTTTTTCTAATTTCATATGGGGCCATCCAACCAACGGTTTTCCCCAGCGCCCCAGGTCGAAAAATCGTGGTATCGGTCAGAATGACAACATAAGTTTCATGAATATTTTGAGCGTCTATAAAACAGTCAATACATGTCCGATAATGATAAAAATTGGGTCACATGTGCTCCATGACAGCTTAAATCGGATCCATAGATTTCATGAATGTCGATGACGTCACTTCCCGTCACGAAAGCATCAAAGTTTATAAAAATGACACAAGTTCAATGCTCAATATGTCCATGCTTTACAATTAAATATCATTACAGTCAACATATTCTGAAAGTGTAATGTAATTGTAAACTTTTTCTAAATATACTTAGTTGTAAATAATGCATTGTAAAAAAAATCGTAGCATGTCGAAAATTTCTGGTAGCCAAAATCTCTAAACTTATTAATTTCGCAATAGATTCATTAATTATGGTCCGATCGTAACAAAATTTATATTTTCTGAAAGCTGATGGAATTACCAAACTTTCATAATTGACATATGAAATCAATATATTTGTCCTTTTCAAAGCGCGTTGAATTGAAAAAGCAAATTTCACTCAGTCAATTTTCGTCAAATTTTCGATTGCTAATAAAATCGTAAATATCAGTTCAATGGTGATAAAAATTAAATCAGATGTTGACATCAACAGCCCGAATCTAATCCGCAAAATTTATTGATATCGGTTGCGTCACTTCCGGTTTCGAACGAATCAAAGCAAAAACGGTACTGAAATCTGAAGTTATAGCGTCGTTCGTCCGTCGTGAATGGTCGTATCGTGAATTTGTCTGCGCTCGAAGGAAGCCCATTCAATTCTGAACACAGGTGTAAAATTTTCTGCTCAAAATATATGACAGTTCTCTCACAAAGTAAACTTGAAGTACATCGGGCATCACTTCTGTTGGCTCTCCACTGGATTGTTAACAACAGCAAGCCTCACGCTCAGCACAAAGGCAGCCGCTTATCCGCGGTCGGCTTGCAGGGCATGGCGAGTAGGTCACGCGGCCTTTTCGCGCTGAACAAAGAATGCGCTATTTCCACACTCGGCTCGCTGGGCGGGTCACGTATGGCAGGCCGTGGTACTGTTATTATCCAGGGAGGTGTCTTTTAATTGTTCAATATTGGAGTATGGTCAAAAGACTTCATAAGGTTCGCCAAGTTCCCCCATGTTCTCATGGGCATCTCGTTAACTTGGCGTAATCATAACGCCAAGTTATATTGGTCAGTCCCGTTTGTGGCTATGTTTGTAAACAATTTTTTGTTTCGCGATACAGGTCGCAATTTTTGAAATTTTCCAATTTTTTTTCCACCAATCGTTAGGGGTCAATAATGCGCAGAACCGAGATGTTTTGTTTTGACCTTGACCTCGTATTAAGGTCAAGGTCACGTTGTGAAGTTTTCAATCCTTGATATCATCTTAACCTACGGTGCGATTTTGAAAAAGTTTATAGTTCCTTGTAGCCTGATTTATTCGCCAACTTTCCATGTCAAATATCATGAAAAAATATGCATATTTCGCCCCGTAGCCCCCACTCGAAAATTTGTGGTAGTGCTTAACAACAATATTCAATCGCTTATAACTTCAGCAATATTCGATGGATGGTCATAAAAATTGGGTCGAATAATCACAGAAGCACTGGCTATCGGAAGATAAGTGTTTTTTTTGGTCGATGACGTCACTTCCGGTTACGAACAAAACAACGTTTTTTAGCTGGGCAATCGAAAGTTATTGCGTCATTACTCCGTCGTTAATGGTCGTATCGTAAAAATGTTTGCACCTAAAGGTAGCCCATACACTTCCGAACTTGAAACTTATTCATCTAATTGTTTATGTCTTATAGTTTTCTCACAAACTGAGCTTAAAGTTAAAAAGTGACCCCCAAATGCATTAACACCCCAATATGTTTAATACTACTGGGTCGATTTTGAAAATTTAAACATGAATTTGAAGGTTACTTTTCGAGTAACATTTCGTACGCATTGTAACAGCACGAATTATGCGTAGTTTTCTCACGAATCGCCGGTAAAAGTTCGGAAAACAGCTAAAATTGGCAATTTTTTTCGATCGCTTATAAAATCGACAATATTCGTTCGAGGATCATAAAACTTGGTTCGAATGTTACCATGGAGAGCGTCAACCGAATTATAATTCTTTTAGGGAAGTCGCTGACGTCATTTCCGGTCACGAACGAGTGAAAGTTAAAATTCGACTAAAATCTGAAGTTATCGCGTCGTTTCTCTGTCGCGAATGGTCGTATTGTGAATTGGTTTGCTCGAGAAGGAAGCCCATTCAATTCTGAACATAGTGTATAATTTTCAGCTCTAAATATCCAACAGTTTTCTCACAAAGTAAGTTTGAAGTACAGTGGGTATCAATTCTGCTGGCTCTTCACTGCAGCCGCCCTGTCGCGCAGAACAAAGGAATCCCAAGCGCCCAGCGCGCGGCTCGAGAGAAGCGGCTGGCTGCGGGAATCAGGTCAAATCGCAGCGCCTCTCGCGCTACATTACTAAAAACTCAATTTGACAATTGAGGAACTTGGCGGTTAGTTAAAACTGCATTACAATACGATAATTACATTCAAAAGAAGTTTTACAACCGCTAATATGACAATTTGGAAATTGTCAATTTTTTAAAGATCGCATATCCCAAATTTTAGCTGATTTCCGATACCACTATTTTTCGACCTTAGGCGCTTGGAAAAACCGTTGGTTGAATGATCACATATGTCCTTACAAAAGTTTGCAATTGGAATAAGCTACAAATTGGTGTAAACTATGTAACGATCCGACCATTTTTAACGGAGTTATACGAGATACTAGTTTTTCACTTATTTGATGACCTTGACCTTAATTTTTGTTCAAGGCCAAAACTAATTTCCCCGGTTCTGCGCATCGGTGCCGCCTTACGATTGAAGTAAAAAAAAATTAAAAAATTGCAGAATTGCCACCTGTATCGCGAATCACAAAAAAAAACCAATAATACATATACACCCATGAATCATGAAAACCATTATGATTGCAAAGTGATTCATGGGAAATGAAAAATCATAAGGCACAAATCACCATTACGTTATTATCGTTATGATGTCTAGTGGGAACAATCGATAGCCAAGAGTGATAAAGAAGTATTGACTGGTATGGTTTCGTTTGCTGTGTGTTGCATCGATATGCTAAATTTTTGAGGGGACATACATTTTGACAGTCAATTGGACTGGTTCGTGTTGCAGCTTGCCGGCTTCACGCAAAGTGAGCTGGCAGCAGCGGCGACCTTTGTGAGACTATCTACCTTAAACATTCATTCAGAAGCCAAACAAAGTTAAGCAATCAAAAATCCGTATCAATCAATAATGAACAAAATTACTATGGATTTATCGATCATGTTGAGTGTTAAGCTGTTGTTGGCACCTGTAATACTTATTATGTATATATGACAATGCACGTTAATGTGCTAGGCCGCGTGGCGTAGCGGAATAGTTTTAAACTTCCATGCCAGAGGCCGGTGTTAAATCCCGTACACGGACATAATTTTTTTTCCCAATTTTCGTGCCACACCAATTATTTTATCTAAATTCTATAGAACACGATTCGTGCTGTCGATGACAACAGCTGAGCAGATTTTTATGATTATAGAACTGATATTTACGATTTTATTAGCAATCGAAAATTTGACGAAAATTGACTGAGTGAAATTTGTTTTTTCAACTCAACGCGCTTTGAAAACGACGAATATTTTGATAGCATATGTCAACAATCAAAGTTTGGCAATTGTATCAGCTTTCAGAAAATGTTATTTTTTTTACGATCGGACGATAATTAGTGAATTTATTGCGAAATAAATAAGTTTAGAGATTTTGGTTACCAGAAATTTTCGACCTGCTACAATTTTTTTTAACAATGCATTATTTACAACTAAGTATATTTAGAAAAAGTTTACAATTACATTACACTTTCAGAATATCTAAACTGTTTAAAAAATGGAACTCTAAAGTACGGACGTATTGAGCATTGAACTTGTGTCATTTTTTAAAAAACTTTGATGCTTTCGTGACCGGAAGTGACGTCATCGACATTCATGATTTTTTAGGACACGTCTTAGTATGTTGCGGAGAACATGTGAAGCAAATTTTATTACCATCGGACATGTATTGACGGTTTTATAGGCGCTCAAAATATTCATGAAACTTATATTGCCATTTGGACCGATACCACTTTTTTTCGACCTTAGACGCTTGGGAAAACCGTTGGTTGGATCGCCGTATGTAGAATTAGAAAAAGTTTGCAATTTGAATGAGCTACACGATGGTGTAAAGTTTTCAAAAATCCGACCATTATTAACGGAGTTATTTGAGATACTAGTTTTTCACTTATTCGATTACCTTGACCTTAGTTTTTGGTCAAGGTCAAAACAAAACCTCTCGGTTCTGCGCATTATTCATGCCAAGCGATCAACGAAAAAAAAATTGAAAAATTTCAAAAATTGCGACCTGTATCGCGAAACAAAAATTGTTTACAAACATACATACATACAAACATACAAACCGCACTGATCGCCATAACTTGGCGAAAGCATTCGCCAAGTTAACAAGATGCCCATGAAACCATGGGGGAACTTGGCCTTTTAAAAATGATAATTACCAAAAAAAACCATAATTTATATACACCCAGGTATCATGAAAACCATTATGATTACAAAGTGATTCATGGGAAATGAAAAATCATAAGGCACAAATCATCATTACGTTATCATCGTTATGATGTCTAGTGGGAACAATCGATAGCCAAGAGTGATAAAAAAGTATTGACTGGCATGGTTTCGTTTGCTGTGTGTTGCATCGATATGCTAAATATTTGAGGGGACATACATTTTAACAGTCAATTGGACTGGTTCGTGTTGCAGCTTGCCGGCTTCACGTAAAGCGAGCTGGCAGCAGCGGCGACCTTTGTGAGACTATCAACCTTAAACATTCATTCAGAAGCCAAATAACGTCAAGCAATAAAACATCCGTATCAATCAATAATGAACAAAATTACTATGGGTTTATCAATCATGTTGAGTGTTTAGCTGTTGTTGGCACCTATTATAGTTATGATATATATATATGACAATACGTATCAGTGTGCTAGGCCGCGTGGCGTAGCGGCATAGATTTGGACTTCCATGCCAGAGGCCGGTGTTCAAATCCCGTACACGGACATAATTTTTTTTCCGAATTTTCGTGCCACAACAATTATTTCATCTCAATTCATGAGAACACGATTCGTGCTGTCGATGACAACAGCTGAGCAGTTTTTTATGACTATAGAACTGATATTTTCGATTTTATTAGCAATCGAAGATTTGACGAAAATTGACTGAGTGAAATTTGTTTTTTTTTTCAACTCAACGCGCTTTGAAACCGACGAATATTTTGATAGCATATGTCAAACAATCAAAGTTTGGCAATTGTATCAGCTTTCAGAAAATGTTAATTTTGTTACGATCGGACGATAATTAGTGAATTTATTGCGAAATCAATAAGTTGAGAGATTTTGGTTACCAGAAATTTTCGACCTGCTACAATATTTTTAACAATGCATTATTTACAACTAAGTATATTTAGAAAAAGTTTACAATTACATTACACTTTCAGAATATCTAAACTGTTTAAAAATGGAACTCTAAAGTACGGACGTATTGAGCATTGAACTTGTGTCATTTTTTGAAAACTTTGATGCTTTCGTGACCGGAAGTGACGACATCGACATTCATGATATTTTAGGATACGTCTTGGTATGTCGTGGAGAACATGTGAACCAAATTTTATTACCATCGGACATGTATTGACGGTTTTATAGGCGCTCAAAATATTCAGGAAACTTATATTGCCATTTGGTCCGATACCACGTTTTTTCGACCTTAGGCGCTTGGGAAAAACCGTCGGTGCGATGACTATATGTTCGATGTTAAAAGTTTACAATTAGAATGAGCTACACGATGGTGTAAAGTTTTTCACGATCCGACCATTATTAACGGAGTTATTCGAGATACTAGTTTTTCACTTATTCGATGACCTTGACCTTACCTTTTGATCAAGGTCAAAAACAAAACCTCTCGGTTCTGCGCATCGTATGGTCCCAACGATTTAAAAAAAAAAATTGAAAAATTTCAAAAATTGCGACCTGTATCGCGAAACAAAAAAACGTTACAAACATCCATACATACAAACTAACAAACCGGGTCGATCGCCATAACTTGGCGAAAGCATTCGCCAAGTTAACAAGATGCACATGGGACCATGGGGGAACTTGGCCTTTTAAAAATGATAATTACCAAAAAAAAACCATAATTTATATACACCCAGGTATCATTCAAACCATTATGATTACAAAGTGATTCATGGGAAATGAAAAATCATAAGGCACAAATCATCATTACGTTATCCCATCGTACCCTTGTCTAGTGGGGTGACAATCGATAGCCAAGAGGATAAAAAAGTATTGACCTGCATGGTTTCGTTTGCTGTGTGTTGCCATCGATATGCTAAATATTTGAGGGGACATACATTTTGACAGTCAATTGGACTGGTTCGTGTTGCAGCTTGCCGGCTTCACGTAAAGCGAGCTGGCAGCAGCGGCGACCTTTGTGAGACTATCAACCTTAAACATTCATTCAGAAGCCAAAATAACGTCAAGCAATAAAACATCCGTATCAATCAATAATGAACAAAATTACTATGGGTTTATCAATCATGTTGAGTGTTTAGCTGTTGTTGGCACCTATTATAGTTATGATATATATATATGACAATACGCGATCAGTGTGCTAGGCCGCGTGGCGTAGCGGCATAGATTTGGACTTCCATGCCAGAGGCCGGTGTTCAAATCCCGTACACGGACATAATTTTTTTTTCCGAATTTTCGTGCCACAACAATTATTTCATCTCAATTCATGAGAACACGATTCGTGCTGTCGATGACAACAGCTGAGCAGTTTTTTATGACTATAGAACTGATATTTTCGATTTTATTAGCAATCGAAGATTTGACGAAAATTGACTGAGTGAAATTTGTTTTTTCAACTCAACGCGCTTTGAAACCGACGAATATTTTGATAGCATATGTCAACAATCAAAGTTTGGCAATTGTATCAGCTTTCAGAAAATGTTAATTTTGTTACGATCGGACGATAATTAGTGAATTTATTGCGAAATCAATAAGTTGAGAGATTTTGGTTACCAGAAATTTTCGACCTGCTACAATATTTTTAACAATGCATTATTTACAACTAAGTATATTTAGAAAAAGTTTACAATTACATTACACTTTCAGAATATCTAAACTGTTTAAAAATGGAACTCTAAAGTACGGACGTATTGAGCATTGAACTTGTGTCATTTTTTTGAAAACTTTGATGCTTTCGTGACCGGAAGTGACGACATCGACAAAAAATGATTATTTTAGGATACGTCTTGGTATTCGTGGAGAACATGTGAACCAAATTTTATTACCATCGGACATGTATTTGACGGTTTTATAGGCGCTCAAAATATTCAGGAAACTTATATTGCCATTTGGTCGAGATACCACGTTTTTTTTTTTCGACCTTAGGCGCTTGGGAAAACCGTCGGTGCGATGACTATATATTCGATGTTAAAAGTTTACAATTAGAATGAGCTACACGATGGTGTAAAATTTTTTCAAATCGATCCGACCATTATTAACGGAGTTATTCGAGATACTAGTTTTTCACTTATTCGATGACCTTGACCTTACCTTTGAGTCAAGGTCAAAACAAAACCTCTCGGTTCTGCGCATCGTCGGTCCCAACCCTAACGATTAAAAAAAAAAAATCTGAAAAATATTAAAAATTGCGACCTGTATCGCGAAACAAAAAAAGTGTTACAAACATCCATACATACAAACTAACAAACGGGTCGATCGCCATAACTTGGCGTGAAAACGCCAAGTTAACAAGAGGCACATGGGAACATGTGGGAACTTGGCGAACTGCATCTAATTAATTGGAGAGATTTTCAGAATGGGGCCTTAATTGACCAAAATGAAATTTTCCTGATGCAGTTGGTAAAGTTCCCCCATGTACCCTTGGGTCTCTAGGTGATGTAGCGCGGGAGGCGCTGCGATTTGACCTGATTCCCGCAGCCAGCCGCTTCTCTCAAGCCGCGCGCTGGGCCGCTCGGGATTCCTTTGTTCTGCGCGACAGGGCGGCTGCAGTGAAGAGCCAGCAGAATTGACACCCACTGTACTTCAAACTTACTTTGTGAGAAAACTGTTGGATATTTAGAGCTGAAAATTACACACTATGTTCAGAATTGAATGGGCTTCCTTCTCGAGCAAACCAATTCACAATACGACCATTCGCGACAGAGCAACGACGCGATAACTTCAGATTTCAGTCGAATTATAACTTTGATTCGTTCGTGACCGGAAATGACGTCAGCGACTTCCCTAAAAGAATTATAATTCGGTTGACGCTCTCCATGGTAACATTCGAACCAAGTTTTATGATCCTCGAACGAATATTGTCGATTTTACAAGTGATCGAAAAAAAAATTGCCAATTTTAGCTGTTTTCCGAACTTTTACCGGCGATTCGTGAGAAAACTACGCATAATTCCTGCTGTTACAATGCGTACGAAATGTTACTCGAAAAGTAACCTTCAAATTCATGTTTAAATTTTCAAAATCGACCCAGTAGTTATTAAACATATTGGGGTGTTAATGCATTTGGGGGTCACTTTTTAACTTTAAGCTCAGTTTGTGAGAAAACTATAAGACATAAACAATTAGATGAATAAGTTTTCAAGTTCGGAAGTGTATGGGCTACCTTTAGGTGCAAACATTTTTACGATACGACCATTAACGACGGAGTAATGACGCAATAACTTTCGATTGCCCAGCTAAATAACGTTGTTTTGCTCGTAACCGGAAGTGACGTCATCGACATAAAAAAAACACTTATCTTCTGATAGCCAGTGCTTCTGTGAACATTCGACCCAATTTTCATGACCATCCATCGAATATTGTTGAAGTTATAAGCGATGGAAAAATGTGGTAAAACACTACCACAAATTTTCGAGTGGGGGCTACGGGGCGAAATATGCATATTTTTTCATGATATTTGATATGGAAAGTTGGCGAATAAATCAGGCTACAAGGAACTGTAAACTTTTTAAAAATCGCACCGTAGGTTAAGATGATATTAAGGATTGAAAAATTCACAACGTGACCTTGACCTTAATATGAGGTCAAGGTCAAAACAAAACATCTCGGTTCTGCGCATCATTAACGCCTAACGATTGGTGAAGAAAAAATTGGAAAATTTCAAAAATTGCGACCTGTATCGCGAAACAAAAAAAGTGTTACTTACATCCAAACAAACATACAAACCGGACCGATCGCCATAACTTGGCGTTCCGAAAACGCCAAGTTAATCAAGAGGCACATGGGAACATGTGGGAACTTGGCGAACTGCATCTAATTAATTGGAGAGATTTTCAGAATGGGGCCTTAATTGACCAAAATGAAATTTTCCTGATGCAGTTGGTAAAGTTCCCCCATGTACCCTTGGGTCTCTAGGTGATGTAGCGCGGGAGGCGCTGCGATTTGACCTGATTCCCGCAGCCAGCCGCTTCTCTCAAGCCGCGCGCTGGGCCGCTCGGGATTCCTTTGTTCTGCGCGACAGGGCGGCTGCAGTGAAGAGCCAGCAGAATTGACACCCACTGTACTTCAAACTTACTTTGTGAGAAAACTGTTGGATATTTAGAGCTGAAAATTACACACTATGTTCAGAATTGAATGGGCTTCCTTCTCGAGCAAACCAATTCACAATACGACCATTCGCGACAGAGCAAGACGACGCGATAACTTCAGATTTCAGTCGAATTATAACTTTGATTCGTTCGTGACCGGAAATGACGTCAGCGACTTCCCTAAAAGAATTATAATTCGGTTGACGCTCTCCATGGTAACATTCGAACCAAGTTTTTATGATCCTCGAACGAATATTGTCGATTTTACAAGTGATCGAAAAAAAAATGCCAATTTTAGCTGTTTTCCGAACTTTTACCGGCGATTCGTGAGAAAACTACGCATAATTCCTGCTGTTACAATGCGTACGAAATGTTACTCGAAAAGTAACCTTCAAATTCATGTTTAAATTTTCAAAATCGACCCAGTAGTATTAAACATATTGGGTGTTTAATGCATTTGGGGGTCACTTTTTAACTTTAAGCTCAGTTTGTGAGAAAACTATAAGACATAAACAATTAGATGAATAAGTTTCAAGTTCGGAAGTGTATGGGCTACCTTTAGGTGCAAACATTTTTACGATACGACCATTAACGACGGAGTAATGACGCAATAACTTTCGATTGCCAGCTAAATAACGTTGTTTTGCTCGTAACCGGAAGTGACGTCATCGACATAAAAAAAACACTTATCTTCTGATAGCCAGTGCTTCTGTGAACATTCGACCCAATTTTCATGACCATCCATCGAATATTGTTGAAGTTATAAGCGATGGAAAAATGTGGTAAAACACTACCACAAATTTTCGAGTGGGGGCTACGGGGCGAAATATGCATATTTTTTCATGATATTTGATATATGGAAAGTTGGCGAATAAATCAGGCTACAAGGAACTGTAAACTTTTTAAAAATCGCACCGTAGGTTAAGATGATATTAAGGATTGAAAAATTCACAACGTGACCTTGACCTTAATATGAGGTCAAGGTCAAAACAAAACATCTCGGTTCTGCGCATCATTAACGCCTAACGATTGGTGAAGAAAAAATTGGAAAATTTCAAAAATTGCGACCTGTATCGCGAAACAAAAAAAGTGTTACTTACATCCAAACAAACATACAAACCGGACCGATCGCCATAACTTGGCGTTCCGAAAACGCCAAGTTAATCGAGATGCCCATGAGGACATGGGTGAACTTGGCTAACAGTGTCGGAAACTTTTTAAAATTTCAATATTGACCCAAAATTGACCAAGTTACTCTAGATTTATCGATAAACTATGATTCAGAGGCTGACACAAGGAAAAGCATAGTTTCATATTTAATAGTACCGCGGCCTGCCGTACTTGCCGCGCCACGCGCCCCGCTCACCACCCCGCGCCGAAAGCAGATTCCTTTGTTCAGCGCGAGAGGCAGGCTGTTGTAAACAAGCCAGCGCCGAGCCATCAGAAATGACACCCACTGTACTTCAAACTTACTTTATGAGAGAACTGTCATATATTTTGAGCAGAAAATTTTACACCTGTGTTCAGAATTGAATGGGCTTCCTTCGAGCGCAGACAAATTCACGATACGACCATTCACGACGGACGAACGACGCTATAACTTCAGATTTCAGTACCGTTTTTGCTTTGATTCGTTCAAAACCGGAAGTGACGCAACCGATATCAATAAATTTTGCGGATTAGATTCGCGCTGTTCATGTCAACATCTGATTTAATTTTTATCACCATTGAACTGATATTTACGATTTTATTAGCAATCGAAAATTTGACGAAAATTGACTGAGTGAAATTTGCTTTTTCAACTCAACGCGCTTTGAAAAGGAGAAATATATTGATTTCATATGTCAATTATGAAAGTTTGGTAATTCCATCAGCTTTCAGAAAATATAAATTTTGTTACGATCGGACCATAATTATTGAATCTATTGCGAAATTAAAAAGTTTAGAGAGTTTGGCTACCAGAAATTTTCGACCTGCTACGATTTTTTTTACAATGCATTATTTACAACTAAGTATATTTAGAAAAAGTTTACAATTACATTATACTTTCAGAATATGTTGACTGTAATGATATTTAATTGTAAAGCATGGACATATTGAGCATTGAACTTGTGTCAGTTTTTATAAACTTTGATGCTTTCGTGACCGGAAGTGACGTCATCGACATTCATGAAATCTATGGATCCGACTTAAGCTGTCATGGAGCACAAGTGACCCAATTTTCATCATTATCGGACATATATTGACTGTTTTATAGACGCTCAAAATATTCATGAAACTTATGTTGTCATTCTGACCGATACCACGATTTTTCGACCTGGGGCGCTGGGGAAAACCGTTGGTTGGATGGCCCCATATGAAATTAGAAAAAGTTTGCAATTAGAATGAGCTACACGATGATGTAAATTTTTGTAACAATCCGACCATTAATAACGGAGTTATTCGAGATACTAGTTTTTCACACTTATTCGATGACCTTGACCTTAGTTTTGGGTCAAGGTCAAAACAAAACCTCTCGGTTCTGCGCATCAATCACGCCTAACGATTGAAGAAGAAAAAAATTGAAAATTTCAAAAATTGCGACCTGTATCGCGAAACAAAAAAAATGTTAACTAACAAACATCCAAACATACAAACCGGACCGATCGCCATAACTTGGCTCTGAGCCAAGTTAACAAGAGGCACATGGGAACATGTGGGAACTTGGCGAACTGCATCTAATTAATTGGAGAGATTTTCAGAATGGGGCCTTAATTGACCAAAATGAAATTTTCCTGATGCAGTTGGTAAAGTTCCCCCATGTACCCTTGGGCCTCTAGGTGATGTAGCGCGGGAGGCGCTGCGATTTGACCTGATTCCCGCAGCCAGCCGCTTCTCTCAAGCCGCGCGCTGGGCCGCTCGGGGATTCCTTTGTTCTGCGCGACAGGGCGGCTGCAGTGAAGAGCCAGCAGAATTGACACCCACTGTACTTCAAACTTACTTTGTGAGAAAAACTGTTGGATATTTAGAGCTGAAAATTACACACTATGTTCAGAATTGAATGGGCTTCCTTCTCGAGCAAACCAATTCACGATACGACCATTCACGACAGAGCAACGACGCGATAACTTCAGATTTCAGTCGAATTATAACTTTGATTCGTTCGTGACCGGAAATGACGTCAGCGACTTCCCTAAAAGAATTATAATTCGGTTGACGCTCTCCATGGTAACATTCGAACCAAGTTTTATGATCCTCGAACGAATATTGTCGATTTTACAGCGATCGAAAAAAAATTTGCCAATTTTAGCTGTTTTCCGAACTTTTACCGGCGATTCGTGAGAAAAACTACGCATAATTCCTGCTGTTACAATGCGTACGAAATGTTACTCGAAAAGTAACCTTCAAATTCATGTTTAAATTTTCAAAATCGACCCAGTAGTATTAAACATATTGGGGTGTTAATGCATTTGGGGGTCACTTTTTAACTTTAAGCTCAGTTTGTGAGAAAACTATAAGACATAAACAATTAGATGAATAAGTTTCAAGTTCGGAAGTGTATGGGCTACCTTTAGGTGCAAACATTTTTACGATACGACCATTAACGACGGAGTAATGACGCGATAACTTCGGATTGCCCAGCTAAATAACGTTGTTTTGCTCGTAACCGGAAGTGACGTCATCGACATAAAAAAAACACTTATCTTCTGATAGCCAGTGCTTCTGTGAACATTCGACCCAATTTTCATGACCATCCATCGAATATTGTTGAAGTTATAAGCGATGGAAAAATGTGGTAAAAACACTACCACAAAATTTTCGAGTGGGGGGCTACGGGGCGAAATATGCATATTTTTTCATGATATTTGATATGGAAAGTTGGCGAATAAATCAGGCTACAAGGAACTGTAAACTTTTTAAAAAATCGCACCGTAGGTTAAGATGATATTAAGGATTGAAAAATTCACAACGTGACCTTGACCTTAATATGAGGTCAAGGTCAAAACAAAACCTCTCGGTTCTGCGCATCATTGAGCCCCAACGATTAAAAAAAAAAATTGGAAAATTTCAAAAAATTGCGACCTGTATCGCGAAACAAAAAAAGTGTTACAAACATCCAAACATTACATCCTCCATACATGTAACAAACATACAAAACGGGGGGAGATCGCCATAACTTGGCTTCCGAAAACGCCAAGTTAACAAGAGGCACATGGGAACATGTGGGAACTTGGCGAACTGCATCTAATTAATTGGAGAGATTTTCAGAATGGGGCCTTAATTGACCAAAATGAAATTTTTTTCCTGATGCAGTTGGTAAAGTTCCCCCATGTACCCTTGGGTCTCTAGGTGATGTAGCGCGGGAGGCGCTGCGATTTGACCTGATTCCCGCAGCCAGCCGCTTCTCTCAAGCCGCGCGCTGGGCCGCTCGGGATTCCTTTGTTCTGCGCGACAGGGCGGCTGCAGTGAAGAGCCAGCAGAATTGACACCCACTGTACTTCAAACTTACTTTGTGAGAAAACTGTTGGATATTTAGAGCTGAAAATTACACACTATGTTCAGAATTGAATGGGCTTCCTTCTCGAGCAAACCAATTCACAATACGACCATTCACGACAGAGAAACGACGCGATAACTTCAGATTTCAGTCGAATTATAACTTTGATTCGTTCGTGACCGGAAATGACGTCAGCGACTTCCCTAAAAGAATTATAATTCGGTTGACGCTCTCCATGGTAACATTCGAACCAAGTTTTATGATCCTCGAACGAATATTGTCGATTTTACAAGTGATCGAAAAAAAATTTGCCAATTTTAGCTGTTTTTCCGAACTTTTACCGGCGATTCGTGAGAAAACTACGCATAATTCCTGCTGTTACAATGCGTACGAAATGTTACTCGAAAAGTAACCTTCAAATTCATGTTTAAAATTTTCAAAATCGACCCAGTAGTATTAAACATATTGGGGTGTTAATGCATTTGGGGGGTCACTTTTTAACTTTAAGCTCAGTTTGTGAGAAAACTATAAGACATAAACAATTAGATGAATAAGTTTCAAGTTCGGAAGTGTATGGGCTACCTTTAGGTGCAAACATTTTTACGATACGACCATTAACGACGGAGTAGTAATGACGCAATAACTTTCGATTGCCCAGCTAAATAACGTTGTTTTGCTCGTAACCGGAAGTGACGTCATCGACATAAAAAAAAACACTTATCTTCTGATAGCCAGTGCTTCTGTGAACATTCGACCCAATTTTCATGACCATCCATCGAATATTGTTGAAGTTATAAGCGATGGAAAAATGTGGTTTTGTCAAAACACTACCACAAATTTTCGAGTGGGGGCTACGGGGCGAAATATGCATATTTTTTTCATGATATTTGATATGGAAAGTTGGCGAATAAATCAGGCTACAAGGAACTGTAAACTTTTTAAAAATCGCACCGTAGGTTAAGATGATATTAAGGATTGAAAAAAATTCACAACGTGACCTTGACCTTAATATGAGGTCAAGGTCAAAACAAAACTCTCGGTTCTGCGCATCATTAACGCCTAACGATTGGTGAAGAAAAAATTGGAAAATTTCAAAAATTGCGACCTGTATCGCGAAACAAAAAAAAAGTGTTACTTACATCCAAACAAACATACAAACCGGACCGATCGCCATAACTTGGCGTTCCGAAAACGCCAAGTTAATCAAGAGGCACATGGGAACATGTGGGAACTTGGCGAACTGCATCTAATTAATTGGAGAGATTTTCAGAATGGGGCCCTTAATTGACCAAAAATGAAATTTTCCTGATGCAGTTGGTAAAGTTCCCCCATGTACCCTTGGGTCTCTAGGTGATGTGTTAGCGCGGGAGGCGCTGCGATTTGACCTGATTCCCGCAGCCAGCCGCTTCTCTCAAGCCGCGCGATTTTCGATTCCCTTTGTTCTGCGCGACAGGGCGGCTGCAGTGAAGAGCCAGCAGAATTGACACCCACTGTACTTCAAACTTTACTTTGTGAGAAACTGTTGGATATTTTGAGCAGAAAATTACACACTATTGTTCAGAATTGAATGGGCTTCCTTCGAGAGCAAACAAATTCACGATACGACCATTCACGACGGACGAACGACGCTATAACTTCAGATTTCAGTCGAATTTTTAGCTTTTGATTCGTTCGAAACCGGAAAAGTGACGCAACCGATATCAATAAATTTTTGCGATTCGATTCGCGCTGTTCATGTCAACATCTGATTTAATTTTTATCACCATTGAACTGATATTTACGATTTTATTAGCAATCGAAAAAAAACGAAAATTGACTGAGTTGAAATTTGCTTTTTCAACTCAACAAGGCTTTGAAAAGGACAAATATATTGATTTTATATGTCAAATGAAAGTTTGGTAATTTCCATCAGCTTCGTCAGAAAATATAAATTTTGTTACGATCGGTACCATATGTTAATCGAAAAGTCTATTGCGAAATTAAAAATTTTAGAGATTTTGGCTACCAGAAACATTTTCGACCTGCTACGATTTTTTTTTAAATGCATTATTTAGAAAACTATAAGATATTTAGAAAAATTTACAATACATTACACTTTCAGAATATGGCTACCTGTAGGTGAAACATTTTTAATTGTAAAACGACGGACATATTGAGCATTGAACTTGTGTCATTTTTTAAAAAACTTTGATGCTTTCGTGACCGGAAGTGACGTCATCGACATTCATGAAATCTATGGATCCGATAGCCAAGCTGTCTGGAGAACATGTGACCCAATTTTTTATCATTATCGGACATATATTGACGGTTTTATAGGCGCTCAAAATATTCATGAAACTTATGTTGTCATTCTGACCGATACCACGATTTTTCGACCTGGGGCTACGGGGAAAAATATGCATATTTTTTCATGAATTTGATATGGAAGTTTGCAATTAGAATGAGCTACACGATGATGTAAATTTTGTAACGAATCCGACCATTATTAACGGATATTATTTTTGAGATACTAGTTTTTTTTGTCACAATTCGATGACCTTGACCTTAGTTTGAGGTCAAGGTCAAAACAAAACCTCTCGGTTCTGCGCATCATTCATTAACGCCTAACGATTGGTGAAGAAAAAATTGGAAAATTTCAAAAATTGCGACCTGTATCGCGAAACAAAAAAACAACATACATGTTACAAACATACAATACATCCAAACAAACAAACTTAACACCGGGACGATCGCCATAACTTGGCGTTCCGAAAACGCCAAGTTAACGAGATGCCCATGAGGACATGGGTGAACTTGGCTAACAGTGTCGGAAACTTTTTAAAATTTCAATATTGACCCAAAATTGACCAAGTTACTCTAGATTTATCGATAAACTATGATTCAGAGGCTGACACAAGGAAAAGCATAGTTTCATATTTAATAGTACCGCGGCCTGCCGTACTTGCCGCGCCACGCGCCCCGCTCACCCCGCGCCGAAAGCAGATTCCTTTGTTCAGCGCGAGAGGCAGGCTGTTGTAAACAAGCCAGCGCCGAGCCATCAGAAATGACACCCACTGTACTTCAAACTTACTTTATGAGAGAACTGTCATATATTTTGAGCAGAAAATTTTACACCTGTGTTCAGAATTGAATGGGCTTCCTTCGAGCGCAGACAAATTCACGATACGACCATTCACGACGGACGAACGACGCTATAACTTCAGATTTCAGTACCGTTTTTGCTTTGATTCGTTCAAAACCGGAAGTGACGCAACCGATATCAATAAATTTTGCGGATTAGATTCGCGCTGTTCATGTCAACATCTGATTTAATTTTTATCACCATTGAACTGATATTTACGATTTTATTAGCAATCGAAAATTTGACGAAAATTGACTGAGTGAAATTTGCTTTTTCAACTCAACGCGCTTTGAAAAGGAGAAATATATTGATTTCATATGTCAATTATGAAAGTTTGGTAATTCCATCAGCTTTCAGAAAATATAAATTTTGTTACGATCGGACCATAATTATTGAATCAATTGCGAAATTAAAAAGTTTAGAGAGTTTGGCTACCAGAAATTTTCGACCTGCTACGATTTTTTTTACAATGCATTATTTACAACTAAGTATATTTAGAAAAAGTTTACAATTACATTATACTTTCAGAATATGTTGACTGTAATGATATTTAATTGTAAAGCATGGACATATTGAGCATTGAACTTGTGTCAGTTTTTATAAACTTTGATGCTTTCGTGACCGGAAGTGACGTCATCGACATTCATGAAATCTATGGATCCGACTTAAGCTGTCATGGAGCACAAGTGACCCAATTTTCATCATTATCGGACATATATTGACTGTTTTATAGACGCTCAAAATATTCATGAAACTTATGTTGTCATTCTGACCGATACCACGATTTTTCGACCTGGGGCGCTGGGGAAAACCGTTGGTTGGATGGCCCCATATGAAATTAGAAAAAGTTTGCAATTAGAATGAGCTACACGATGATGTAAATTTTGTAACAATCCGACCATTAATAACGGAGTTATTCGAGATACTAGTTTTTCACTTATTCGATGACCTTGACCTTAGTTTCAGGTCAAGGTCAAAACAAAACCTCTCGGTTCTGCGCATCAATCACGCCTAACGATTGAAGAAGAAAAAAATTGAAAATTTCAAAAATTGCGACCTGTATCGCGAAACAAAAAAAATGTTAACTAACAAACATACATCCAAACATACAAACCGGACCGATCGCCATAACTTGGCTCTGAGCCAAGTTAACAAGAGGCACATGGGAACATGTGGGAACTTGGCGAACTGCATCTAATTAATTGGAGAGATTTTCAGAATGGGGCCTTAATTGACCAAAATGAAATTTTCCTGATGCAGTTGGTAAAGTTCCCCCATGTACCCTTGGGTCTCTAGGTGATGTAGCGCGGGAGGCGCTGCGATTTGACCTGATTCCCGCAGCCAGCCGCTTCTCTCAAGCCGCGCGCTGGGCCGCTCGGGATTCCTTTGTTCTGCGCGACAGGGCGGCTGCAGTGAAGAGCCAGCAGAATTGACACCCACTGTACTTCAAACTTACTTTGTGAGAAAACTGTTGGATATTTAGAGCTGAAAATTACACACTATGTTCAGAATTGAATGGGCTTCCTTCTCGAGCAAACCAATTCACAATACGACCATTCGCGACAGAGCAAACGACGCGATAACTTCAGATTTCAGTCGAATTATAACTTTGATTCGTTCGTGACCGGAAATGACGTCAGCGACTTCCCTAAAAGAATTATAATTCGGTTGACGCTCTCCATGGTAACATTCGAACCAAGTTTTATGATCCTCGAACGAATATTGTCGATTTTACAAGTGATCGAAAAAAAAATTGCCAATTTTAGCTGTTTTCCGAACTTTTACCGGCGATTCGTGAGAAAACTACGCATAATTCCTGCTGTTACAATGCGTACGAAATGTTACTCGAAAAGTAACCTTCAAATTCATGTTTAAATTTTCAAAATCGACCCAGTAGTATTAAACATATTGGGGTGTTAATGCATTTGGGGGTCACTTTTTAACTTTAAGCTCAGTTTGTGAGAAAACTATAAGACATAAACAATTAGATGAATAAGTTTCAAGTTCGGAAGTGTATGGGCTACCTTTAGGTGCAAACATTTTTACGATACGACCATTAACGACGGAGTAATGACGCAATAACTTTCGATTGCCCAGCTAAATAACGTTGTTTTGCTCGTAACCGGAAGTGACGTCATCGACATAAAAAAAACACTTATCTTCTGATAGCCAGTGCTTCTGTGAACATTCGACCCCAATTTTCATGACCATCCATCGAATATTGTTGAAGTTATAAGCGATGGAAAAATGTGGTAAAACACTACCACAAATTTTCGAGTGGGGGCTACGGGGCGAAATATGCATATTTTTTCATGATATTTGATATGGAAAGTTGGCGAATAAATCAGGCTACAAGGAACTGTAAACTTTTTAAAAATCGCACCGTAGGTTAAGATGATATTAAGGATTGAAAATTCACAACGTGACCTTGACCTTAATATGAGGTCAAGGTCAAAACAAAACATCTCGGTTCTGCGCATCATTAACGCCTAACGATTGGTGAAGAAAAAAAATTGAAAAATTTCAAAAATTGCGACCTGTATCGCGAAACAAAAAAAGTGTTACTTACATCCAAACAAATACAAACACAAACCGGACCGATCGCCATAACTTGGCGTTCCGAAAACGCCAAGTTAACGAGATGCCCATGAGGACATGGGTGAACTTGGCTAACAGTGTCGGAAACTTTTGAAAATTTCAATATTGACCCAAAATTGACCAAGTTATTCTAGATTTATTGATAAACTATGATTCAGAGGCTGACACAAGGAAAAGCATATTTCATATTTAATAGTACCGCGGCCTGCCGTACTTGCCGCGCCACGCGCTCCGCGCACCCCGAGCGAGAGCAGATTCCTTTGTTCAGCGCGAGAGGCAGGCTGTTGTAAAACAAGCCAGCGCCGAGCCATCAGAAATGACACCCACTGTACTTCAAATTTACTTTATGAGAGAACTGTCATATATTTTGAGCAGAAAAATTTTACGCATATGTTCAGAATTGAATGGGCTTCCTTCGAGCGCAGACAAATTCACGATACGACCATTCACGACGGACGAACGACGCTATAACTTCAGATTTCAGTACCGTTTTTGCTTTGATTCGTTCGAAACCGGAAGTGACGCAACCGATATCAATAAATTTTGCGGATTAGATTCGCGCTGTTCATGTCAACATCTGATTTAATTTTTATCACCATTGAACTGATATTTACGATTTTATTAGCAATCGAAAATTTGACGAAAATTGACTGAGTGAAATTTGCTTGCTTTTCAACTCAACGCGCTTTGAAAAGGACAAATATATTGATTGCATATGTCAACAATGAAAGTTTGGTAATTCCATCAGCTTTCAGAAAATGTAAATTTGTTACGATCGGACCATAATTAATGAATCTATTGCGAAATTAAAAAGTTTAGAGATTTTGGCTACCAGAAATTTTCGACCTGCTACGATTGTTTTTTATGATGCATTATTTACAACTAAGTATATTTAGAAAAAGTTTACAATAACATTACACTTTCAGAATATGTCGACTGTATTGAAATTTAATTGTAAAGCATGGACATATTGAGCATTGAACTTGTGTCATTTTTTATAAACTTTGATGCTTTCGTGACCGGAAGTGACGTCATCGACATTCATGAAATCTATGGATCCGACTTAAGCTGTCATGGAGCACATGTGACCCAATTTTCATCATTATCGGACATATATTGACTGTTTTATAGGCGCTCAAAATATTCATGAAACTTATGTTGTCATTCTGACCGATACCACGATTTTTCGACCTGGGACGCTTGGGAAAACCGTTGGTTGGATGGCCCCATATGAAATTAGAAAAAGTTTGCAATTAGAATGAGCTACACGATGATGTAAATTTTGTAACGATCCGACCATTATTAACGGAGTTATTTGAGATACTAGTTTTTCACTTATTCGATGACATTGACCTTAGTTTTAGGTCAAGGTCAAAACAAAACCTCTCGGTTCTGCGCATTATTCACGCCTAGCGATTGAAGAAACAATCAATTGATAATATCAAAAATTGCGACCTGTATCGCGAAACAAAAAAATGTTAACTAACATCCAAACAAACATCCAAACATCCAAACATACATACATACCGGGCCGATCGCCATAACTTGGCGTTATGACGCCAAGTTAACGAGATGCCCATGAGGACATGGGTGAACTTGGCTAACAGTGTCGGAAACTTTTGAAAATTTCAATATTGACCCAAAATTGACCAAGTTACTCTAGATTTATCGATAAACTATGATTCAGAGGCTGACACAAGGAAAAGCATAGTTTCATATTTAATAGTACCGCGCCTGCCGTACTTGCCGCGCCACGCGCCCCGCTCACCCCGCGCCGAAAGCAGATTCCTTTGTTCAGCGCGAGAGGCAGGCTGTTGTAAACAAGCCAGCGCCGAGCCATCAGAAATGACACCCACTGTACTTCAAACTTACTTTATGAGAGAACTGTCATATATTTTGAGCAGAAAATTTTTACACCTGAGTTCAGAATTGAATGGGCTTCCTTCGAGCGCAGACAAATTCACGATACGACCATTCACGACGGACGAACGACGCTATAACTTCAGATTTCAGTACCGTTTTTGCTTTGATTCGTTCAAAACCGGAAGTGACGCAACCGATATCAATAAATTTTGCGGATTAGATTCGCGCTGTTCATGTCAACATCTGATTTAATTTTTATCACCATTGAACTGATATTTACGATTTTATTAGCAATCGAAAATTTGACGAAAATTGACTGAGTGAAATTTGCTTTTTCAACTCAACGCGCTTTGAAAAGGAGAAATATATTGATTTCATATGTCAATTATGAAAGTTTGGTAATTCCATCAGCTTTCAGAAAATATAAATTTTGTTACGATCGGACCATAATTATTGAATCAATTGCGAAATTAAAAAGTTTAGAGAGTTTGGCTACCAGAAATTTTCGACCTGCTACGATTTTTTTACAATGCATTATTTACAACTAAGTATATTTAGAAAAAGTTTACAATTACATTATACTCTCAGAATATGCTGACTGTAATGATATTTAATTGTAAAGCATGGACATATTGAGCATTGAACTTGTGTCATTTTTTATAAACTTTGATGCTTTCGTGACCGGAAGTGACGTCATCGACATTCATGAAATCTATGGATCCGACTTAAGCTGTCATGGAGCACAAGTGACCCAATTTTCATCATTATCGGACATATATTGACTGTTTTATAGACGCTCAAAATATTCATGAAACTTATGTTGTCATTCTGACCGATACCACGATTTTTCGACCTGGGGCGCTTGGGAAAACCGTTGGTTGGATGGCCCCATATGAAATAAGAAAAAGTTTGCAATTAGAATGAGCTACACGATGATGTAAATTTTGTAACAATCCGACCATTAATAACGGAGTTATTCGAGATACTAGTTTTTCACTTATTCGATGACCTTGACCTTAGTTTTGGGTCAAGATCAAAACAAAACCTCTCGGTTCTGCGCATCAATCACGCCTAACGATTGAAGAAGAAAAAAATGAAAAATTTCAAAAATTGCGACCTGTATCGCGAAACAAAAAAATGTTAACTAACAAACATACATACATACATACATCCAAACATACAAACCGGACCGATCGCCATAACTTGGCTCTGAGCCAAGTTAACAAGAGGCCCATGGGAACATGTGGGAACTTGGCGAACTGCATCTAATTAATTGGAGAGATTTTCAGAATGGGGCCTTAATTGACCAAAATGAAATTTTCCTGATGCAGTTGCTAAAGTTCCCCCATGTACCCTAGGGCCTCTTGGTGATGTAGCGCGGGAGGCGCTGCGATTTGACCTGATTACCGCAGGCGAGCAGCTTCACTCAAGCCGCGCGCTGGGCCGCTCGGGATTCCTTTGTTCTGCGCGACAGGGCGGCTGCAGTGAAGAGCCAGCAGAATTGACACCCACTGTACTTCAAACTTACTTTGTGAGAAAACTGTTGGATATTCAGAGCTGAAAATTATACACTATGTTCAGAATTGAATGGGCTTCCTTCTCGAGCAAACCAATTCACGATACGACCATTCACGACAGAGAAACGACGCGGTAACTTCAGATTTTAGTCGAATTATAACTTTGATTCGTTCGTGACCGGAAATGACGTCAGCGACTTCCCTAAAAGAATTATAATTCGGTTGACGCTCTCCATGGTAACATTCGAACCAAGTTTTATGATCCTCGAACAAATATTGTCGATTTTACAAGCGATCGAAAAAAAATTACCAATTTTAGCTGTTTTCCGAACTTTTACCGGCGATTCGTGAGAAAACTACGCATAATTCCTGCTGCTACACTGCGTACGAAATGTTACTCGAAAAGTAACCTTCAAATTCATGTTTAAATTTTAAAAATCGACCCAGTAGTATTAACCATATTGGGGTGATAATGCATTTGGGGGGTCACTTTTTAACTTTAAGCTCAGTTTGTGAGAAAACTATAAGACATAAACAATTAGATGAATAAGTTTCAAGTTCGGAAGTGTATGGGCTACCTTCAGGTGCAAACATTTTTACGATACGACCATTAACGACGGAGTAATGACGCGATAACTTTCGATTGCCCAGCTAAATAACGTTGTTTTGCTCGTAACCGGAAGTGACGTCATCGACATAAAAAAAACACTTATCTTCCGATAGCCAGTGTTTCTGTGAAGATTCGACCCAATTTTTATGACCATCCATCGAATATTGTTGAAGTTATAAGCGATGGAAAAATGTGGTAAAACACTCCCACAAATTTTCGAGTGGGGGCTACGGGGCGATTTATGCATATTTTTTCATGATATTTGATATGGAAAGTTGGCGAATAAATCAGGCTACAAGGAACTGTAAACTTTTTAAAAATCGCACCGTAGGTTAAGATGATATTAAGGATTGAAAAATTCACAATGTGACCTTGACCTTAATATGAGGTCAAGGTCAAAACAAAACATCTCGGTTCTGCGCATCATTAACGCCTAACGATTGGTGAAGAAAAAATTGGAAAATTTTAAAAATTGCGCCCTGTATCGCGAAACAAAAAAAGTGTTACTTACATCCAAACAAACATACGAGATGCCCATGAGGACATGGGTGAACTTGGCTAACAGTGTCGGAAAACTTTTTAAAATTTCAATATTGACCCAAAATTGACCAAGTTACTCTAGATTTATCGATAAACTATGATTCAGCGGCTGACACAAGAAAGCATAGTTTCATATTTAATAGTACCGCGGCCTGCCATACTTGCCGCGCCACGCGCCCCCTCACCCCGCGTCGAGAGCAGATTCCTTTAGTCAGCGCGAGAGGCAGGCTGTTGTAAACAAGCCAGCGCCGAGCCATCAGAAATGACACCCACTGTACTTCAAACTTACTTTATGAGAGAACTGTCATATATTTTGAGCAGAAAATTTTACACCTAAGTTCAGAATTGAATGGGCTTCCCTCGAGCGCAGACAAATTCACGATACGACCATTCACGTCGGACGAAGGACGCTATAACTTCAGATTTGAGTACCGTTTTTGCTTTGATTCGTTCGAAACCGGAAGTGACGCAAACGATATCAATAAATTTTGCGGATTAGATTCGCGCTGTTGATGTCAACATCTGATTTAATTTTTATCACCATTGAACTGATATTTACGATTTTATTAGCAATCGAAAATTTGACGAAAATTGACTGAGTGAAATTTGTTTTTTCAACTCAACGCGCTTTGAAAAGGACAAATATATTGATTTCATATGTCAATTATGAAAGTTTGGTAATTCCATCAGCTTTCAGAAAATGTAAATTTTGTTACGATCGGACCATAATTAATGAATCTATTGCGAAATTAATAAGTTTAGAGATTTTGGCTACCAGAAATTTTCGACATGCTACGATTTTTTTTACGATGCATTATTTACAACTAAGTATATTTAGAAAAAGTTTACAATTACATTACACTTTCAGAATATGTTGACTGTAATGATATTTAATTGTAAAGCATGGACATATTGAGCATTGAACTTGTGTCATTTTTTATAAACTTTGATGCTTTCGTGACCGGAAGTGACGTCATCGACATTCATGAAATCTATGGATCCGACTTAAGCTGTCATGGAGCACATGTGACCCAATTTTTATCATTATCGGACATGTATTGACGGTTTTATAGGCGCTCAAAATATTCATGAAACTTATGTTGTCATTCGGACCCATACCGCGATTTTTCGACCTTAAACGCTTGGGTAAACCGTTGGTTGGATGGCCCCATATGAAATTAGAAAAAGTTTGCAATTAGAATGAGCTACACGATGATGTAAATTTTGTAACGATCCGACCATTATTATCGGAGTTAGACGAGATACTAGTTTTTCACTTATTCGATGACCTTGACCTTAGTTTTAGGTCAAGGTCAAAACAAAACCTCTCGGTTCTGCGCATTAACCATGCCTAGCGATAGATGAAAAAACACATTGAAAATATCAAAAATTGCGACCTGTATCGCGAAACAAAAAAATGTTTACAAACATCCAAACAAACATACAAACTTACAAACGCGACTGACCAACGTAACTTGGCGTTATGATTACGCCAAGTTAACAAACCGGACCGATCGCCATAACTTGGCGTTCCAAAAACGCCAAGTTAACAAGAGGCCCATGGGAGCCATGTGGGAACTTGGCGAACTGCATCCAAATAATTGCAACAATTTCAGAATGGGGCCACAATTGACCAAAATCGGCCACAAATTACCCAAGTTATCATGCCTCTTATGTTGAAAATCATTATGATTGCAAAGTGATTCATGGGAAATGAAAAGTCATAACGTGTAAATCACCATTACGTTATGATATATACAATAAGATGAATTAATGGGCCGATTTTGAAATTTGCCCGTGGGCCTCGAGGTTTCCCCATGTATCTACGGGGATCTTGTTTGTGTAGCACGAAAGGGAAATGAAAAATCATAAGGTACGTTATCATCGTTATGATGTCTAATGGGAACCATCGATAACCAAGGGTGATAATGAAGTATTGACTGGCATGGCTTCGTTTGCGATGTGTTGCATCGATATGCAAAGTTTTTTAGAGGACATTCATTTTTACAGTGAATTGGACTGGTCCGTATTGCTGCTTGCCGGCTTTACGCAAAGCGAGCTGGCAGCAGCGGTGACCTTTGTGAAACTATCAACCTTAAACATTCATTCAGAAGCCAAACAACATTAAGCAATAAAAAAATCCGTATCAACCTATATTAACAAAATTACTATGGATATATCAATCATGTTGAGTGTTTAGCTGTTGTTGGCACCTGTAATACTTAATATTTATATATTACATTGAAATTAAGTGTGCTAGGCCGCGTGGCGTAGCGGTATAGCTTTAGACTTCCATGCCAGAGGCTGGTGTTCAAATCCCGTACACGTACATAATTTTTTTTCCGAATTTTCGTGCCACAACAATTATTTCATCTAATTTCAATAGAACACGATTCGTGCTGTCGATGACAACAGCTGAGCCGTTTTTTATGACTATAGAACTGATATTTACGATTTTATTAGCAATCGAAAATTGGACGAAAATTGACTGAGTGAAATTTGTTTTTTCAACTCAACGCTCTTTGAAACCGACGAATATTTTGATAGCATATGTCAACAATCAAAGTTTGGCAATTGTATCAGCTTTCAGAAAATGTTAATTTTGTTACGATCGGACGATAATTAGTGAATTTATTGCGAAATAAATAAGTTGAGAGATTTTGGTTACCAGAAATTTCGACCTGCTATAATTTTTTTAACAATGCATTATTTACAACTAAGTATATTTAGAAAAAGTTTACAATTACATTACACTTTCAGAATATCTAAACTGTTTAAAAATGGAACTCTAAAGTACGGACGTATTGAGCATTGAACTTGTGTCATTTTTTGAAAACTTTGATGCTTTCGTGACCGGAAGTGACGTCATCGACATTCGTGATTTTTTAGGATACGTATTGGTATGTTGCGGAGAACATGTAAACCAAATTTTTATTACCATCGGACATGTATTGACGATTTTATAGGGTTGAGCATTGAACTTGTGTCATTTTTTGAAAACTTTGATGCTTTCGTGACCGGAAGTGACGTCATCGACATTCAGGATATTTTAGGATACGTCTTGGTATGTCGCTGAGAACTTGTGAACCAAATTTTATTACCATCGGACATGTATTGACGGTTTTATAGGCGCTCAAAATATTCATGAAACTTTTTGTTGCCATTTGGACCGATACCACTTTTATTCGACCTTAGACGCTTGGGAAAAACCATTGGTTGGATCGCCGTATATGTATTTAGAAAAAGTTTGCAATTTGAATGAGCTACACGATGGTGTAAGTTTTGTAACGATCCGACCATTATTAACGGAGTTATTCGAGGTACTAGGTTTTCACTTATTCGATGACCTTGACCTTAGTTTTGGGTCAAGGTCAAAACAAAACCTCTCGGTTCTGGGCATCATTACCCCCTAACGATGGGTGAAGAAAAAATTGGAAAATTTCTAAAATTGCGACCTGTATCGCGGATCACAACAAATGATATCTGATAGGCGCTCAACATATTCATGAAACTTTTGTTGCCATTTGGACCGATACCACTTTTTTTCGACCTTAGACGCTTGGGAAAACCATTGGTTGGATCGCCGTATATGTATTTAGAAAAAGTTTGCAATTTGAATGAGCTACACGATGGTGTAAAGTTTGTAACGATCCGACCATTATTGACGGAGTTATTCGAGATACTAGTTTTTCACTTATTCAATGACCCTGACCTTAGTTTTGGGTCAAGGTCAAAACAAAACCTCTCGGTTCTGCGCATCATTGACGCCTAGCGATGGGTGAAGAAAAAATTGGAAAATTTCCAAAATTGCGACCTGTATCGCGAAACAAAAAATTGTTAACAAACAAACAAACACACAAACACACAAACTTACAAACCGGGCCGATCGCCATAACTTGGCGATCCGAAATCGCCAAGTTAACAAGATGCCCATGAAACCATGGGGGAACTTGGCCTTTTAAAAATGATAATTACCAAAAAAACCATCATTTATATACACCCAGGTATCATGAAAACCATTATGATTGCAAAGTGATTCATGGGAAATGAAAAATCATAAGGCACAAATCATCATTACGTTATCATCGTTATGATGTCTAGTGGGAACAATCGATAGCCAAGAGTGATAAAAAAGTATTGACTGGCATGGTTTCGTTTGCTGTGTGTTGCATCGATATGCTAAATATTTGAGGGGACATACATTTTGACAGTCAATTGGACTGGTTCGTGTTGCAGCTTGCCGGCTTCACGTAAAGCGAGCTGGCAGCAGCGGCGACCTTTGTGAGACTATCAACCTTAAACATTCATTCAGAAGCCAAATAACGTCAAGCAATAAAACATCCGTATCAATCAATAATGAACAAAATTACTATGGGTTTATCAATCATGTTGAGTGTTTAGCTCTTGTTGGCACCTATTATAGTTATGATATATATATGACAATACAATTCAGTGTGCTAGGCCGCGTGGCGTAGCGGCATTGTTTTTGACTTCCATGCCAGAGGCCGGTGTTCAAATCCCGTACACGGACATAATTTTTTTTCCCAATTTTCGTGCCACAACAATTATTTCATCTCAATTCATGAGAACACGATTCGTGCTGTCAATGACAACAGCTGAGCAGTTTTTTATGACTATAGAACTGATATTTTCGATTTTATTAGCAATCGAAGATTTGACGAAAATTGACTGAGTGAAATTTGTTTTTTCAACTCAACGCGCTTTGAAACCGACGAATATTTTGACAGCATATGTCAACAATCAAAGTTTGGCAATTGTATCAGCTTTCAGAAAATGTTAATTTTGTTACGATCGGACGATAATTAGTGAATTTATTGCGAAATCAATAAGTTGAGAGATTTTGGTTACCAGAAATTTTCGACCTGCTACAATATTTTTAACAATGCATTATTTACAACTAAGTATAATTAGAAAAAGTTTACAATTACATTACACTTTCAGAATATCTAAACTGTTTAAAAATGGAACTCTAAAGTATGGACATATTGAGCATTGAACTTGTGTCATTTTTTGAAAACTTTGATGCTTTCGTGACCGGAAGTGACGACATCGACATTCATGATATTTTAGGATACGTCTTGGTATGTCGTGGAGAACATGTGAACCAAATTTTATTACCATCGGACATGTATTGACGGTTTTATAGGCGCTCAAAATATTCAGGAAACTTATATTGCCATTTGGTCCGATACCACGTTTTTTCGACCTTAGGCGCTTGGGAAAACCGTCGGTGCGATGACTATATATTCGATGTTAAAAGTTTACAATTAGAATGAGCTACACGATGGTGTAAATTTTTTCACGATCCGACCATTATTAACGGAGTTATTCGAGATACTAGTTTTTCACTTATTCGATGACCTTGACCTTACCTTTGAGTCAAGGTCAAAACAAAACCTCTCGGTTCTGCGCATCATTAGTCCCTACCATTTTAAAAAAAAAAATCTGAAAAATGTTAAAAATTGCGATCTGTATCGCGAAACAAAAAAATGTTAACAAACATCCATACATACATACATACTTACAAACCGGGCCGATCGCCATAACTTGGCTTCGAGCCAAGTTAACAAGAGGCCCATGGGAGCCATGTGGGAACTTGGCGAACTGCATCCAAATAATTGCAACAATTTCAGAATGGGGCCACAATTGACCAAAATCGGCCACAAATTACCTAAGTTATCATGCCTCTTATGTTGAAAATCATTATGATTGCAAAGTGATTCATGGGAAATGAAAAATCATAACGTGTAAATCATCATTACGTTATGATATATACAATAAGATGAATTAATGGGCCAATTTTGAAATTTGCCCGTGGGCCTCGAGGTTTCCCCATGTATCTACGGGGTTCTTGTTTGTGTAGCACGAAAGGGAAATGAAAAATCATAAGGTACGTTATCATCGTTATGATGTCTAATGGGAACCATCGATAACCAAGGGTGATAAAGAAGTATTGACTGGCATGGCTTCGTTTGCGATGTGTTGCATCGATATGCAAATTTTTTTAGAGGACATTCATTTTTACAGTGAATTGGACTGGTCCGTATTGCTGCTTGCCGGCTTACGCAAAGCGAGCTGGCAGCAGCGGCGACCTTTGTGAAACTATCAACCTTAAACATTCATTCAGAAGCCAAACAACATTAAGCAATAAAAAAAATCCGTATAAACCTATAATTAACAAAATTACAATGGATTTATCAACCATGTTGAGTGTTTAGCTGCTGTTGGCACCTGTAATACTTATTATATATATGACAATGCCTGCTACTGTGCTAGGCCGCGTGGCGTAGCGGCATTGTTTTAGACTTCCATGCCAGAGGCCGGTGTTCAAATCCCGTACACGGACATAATTTTTTTTCCGAATTTTCGTGCCACAACAATTATTTCATCTAATTTCAATAGAACACGATTCGTGCTGTCGATGACAACAGCTGAGCAGATTTTTATGATTATAGAACTGATATTTACGATTTTATTAGCAATCGAAAATTTGACGAAAATTGACTGAGTGAAATTTGTTTTTTCAACTCAACGCGCTTTGAAAACGACGAATATTTTGATAGCGTATGTCAATTATCAAAGTTTAGTAACTGTGTCAGCTCTTAGATAATGGTAATTTTGTTACGATCGGACGATAATTAGTGAATTTATTGCGAAATTAAAACGTTGAGAGATTTTGGTTACCAGAAATTTTCGACCTGCTACAATTTTTTTAACAATGCATTATTTACAACTAAGTATATTTAGAAAAAGTTTACAATTACATTACACTTTCAGAATATCTAAACTGTTTAAAAATGGAACTCGAAAGTATGGACATATTGAGCATTGAACTTGTGTCATTTTTTTGAAAACTTTGATGCTTTCGTGACCGGAAGTGACGTCATCGACATTCATGATATTTTAGGATACGTCTTGGTATGTTGCGGAGAAACATGTGAACCAAATTTTATTACCATCGGACATGTATTGACGATTTTATAGGCGCTCAAAATATTCATGAAACTTATATTGCCATTTGGACCGATACCACGTTTTTTCGACCTTAGGCGCTCGGGAAAACCATTGGTTGGATCGCCGTATATGTATTTAGAAAAAGTTTGCAATTTGAATGAGCTACACGATGGTGTAAAGTTTGTAACGATCCGACCATTATTAACGGAGTTATTCGAGGTACTAGTTTTTCACTTATTCAATGACCCTGACCTTAGTTTTGGGTCAAGGTCAAAACAAAACATCTCGGTTCTGCGCATCATTCACGCCTAACCATTGGTGAAAAAAAAATCGGAAAATTTTAAAAATTGCGACCTGTATCGTGTAACAAAAAAAAGTTACAAACATACATACATACATACATACATACATACATACATACAAACGTACAAACCGGGCCGATCGCCATAACTTGGCGAATGCGAATTCGCCAAGTTAACAAGAGGCCCATGGGAGCCATGTGGGAACTTGGCGAACTGCATCCAAATAATTGCAACATTTTCAGAACCGGGCCACAATTGACCAAAATCGGCCAAAAGTTACCTAAGTTATCATGGTTATCAAATTTTTGAGTGCGGGCTACGAGGCGAAATGTGCACAAATTATCATGACAATTGGTATGAACAATTGGCCAATAAATCATGCTACAAGGAACTATAAATCTTTTTAAAGTCGCACCATACGTTAGGGTGATATCAAGGATTGAGGCAAGGCTATCATGACCGGAAGTGACGTCATCGACATCCACAATATTTAAGGATACGTCTTAGTATGTCTCGGAGAACATGTAAACCAATTTTTAGAACTATAGGACATTTATTGGTTGTTTTATACGCGTTCGAAATATTCATCAAACTATTGTTGCCATTTGGACTGATCCCTCGATTTTTCAACCTTAGACGCCTGGGAAAACCGTGGGTTGGATGGCATCATATGTCAGTAGAAAAAAGTTGGCAATTAGTTTGAGGTACACAATGGTGTAAATTTTGTAACAATCCGACCATTATTAGCGGAGTTATTCGAGATACTAGTTTTTCACTTTTTCGTTGACAACTATCTTATTTTTGGTCAAGGTCAAAACAAAACTTATCGGTTCTGCGCATGATTGCCGCCTATCGATTGAAGAATAAAGAAATTAAAAAAATTGTAGTATTGTCAACCAATTTTTATTAGCAACGGTTATGTAGGTCCGTATCCAAGAGGGTGACGGGTGAATCGGACAATACCCCCCACTCAGCCTCAGTATTTCCGCTCATATGCCAAATTTATCCTTTAATCATGGTCAGAATGGCAGTGTATGCTAGAAGATCTGCTTTGCTCATTTCAGATAATCCCTACATTAATTCCTAGTAACGGGTCTGAAGTTTGCAATTACATTACACTTTCAGAATTTTAAGGTGTTTTAATATCAAATTATTATGCCCGTATATATTAAGCAGTGAATGCGATTGGCCAAGATTACTAGGCGAATACAATTTCGCGATATTAAATATATGACAATACAGATCAGTGTGCTAGGCCGCGTGGCGTAGCGGCACGGTTTTAGACTTCCATGCCAGAGGCCGGTGTCCAAATCCAGCACACGGACATAATTTTTTTGCCGAATTTTCGTGCCACAACAATTATTTCATCTAATTTCAATAGAACACGATTCGTGCTGTCGATGACAACAGCTGAGCAGTTTTTTATGACTATAGAACTGATATTTACGATTTTATTAGCAATCGAAAATTTGACGAAAATTGAGTGAAATTTGTTTTTTCAACTCAACGCGCTTTGAAAACGACGAATATTTTGATAGCATATGTCAAATCCAAAGTTTGGCAATTGTTTCAGCTTTCAGAAAATGTTAATTTTGTTACGATCGGACGATAATTAGTGAATTTATTGCGAAATAAATAAGTTGAGAGATTTTGGTTACCAGAAATTTTCGACCTGCTACAATTTTTTAACAATGCATTATTTACAACTAAGTATATTTAGAAAAAGTTTACAATTACATTACACTTTCAGAATATCTAAACTGTTTAAAAATGGAACTCTAAAGTATGGACATATTGAGCATTGAACTTGTGTCATTTTTTGAAAATTTGATGCTTTCGTGACCGGAAGTGACGTCATCGACATTCATGATATTTTAGGATACGTCTTGGTATGTCGCTGAGAACATGTGAACCAAATTTTATTACCATCGGACATGTATTGACGGTTTTATAGGCGCTCAAAATATTCATGAAACTTTTGTTGCCATTTGGACCGATACCACTTTTTTTCGACCTTAGACGCTTGGGAAAACTATTGGTTGGATCGCCGTATATGTATTTAAAAAAAAGTTTGCAATTTGAATGAGCTACACGATGGTGTAAAGTTTGTAACGATCCGACCATTATTAACGGAGTTATTCGAGGTACTAGTTTTTTTCACTTATTCGATGACCCTGACCTTAGTTTTGGGTCAAGGTCAAAACAAAACATCTCGGTTCTGCGCATGATTGACGCCTAACGATTGGTGAAGAAAAAATTGGAAAATTTTAAAAATTGCGACCTGTATCGTGTAACAAAAAAAAGTTACAAACATACATACATACAAACACACAAACCGGGGTGATCGCCATAACTTGGCGTTATGACAACGCCAAGTTAACAAGAGGCCCATGGGAGCCATGTGGGAACTTGGCGAACTGCATCCAAATAATTGCAACTATTTCAGAATTGGGCCACAATTGACCAAAATCGGCCAAAAATTACATAAGTTATCATGGATTATAATTTTTTGTGGCAAATGGGGAAACTTTAAATTTTTTTCAAGTTAACAATTGAGATAGGCTTCCATTATATGGATCTTAATTAAATATATACAATAAGGTGAATTAGTTGGCCGATTTTGAAATTTTCCTGATGCAGTTCGACAAGTTCCCCCATGTACTCTGGGCCTCTTGCTTGTGTAGCGCGGGAGGCACTGCGACTTGACCTGATTCTCGCAGGCGGCCGCGCCAAGCGGATTCCTTTGTTCTGCGCGACAGGGCGGCTGCAGCGAAGTGCCAGCAGAAATGACACCCACTGTACTTCAAACTTACTTTGTGAGAAAACTGTTGGGTATTAAGAGCAGAAATTTATACACTTTGTTCAGAATTGAATGGGCTTCCTTCTCGAGCAAACCAATTCAAAATACGACCATTCGCGACAGAGAAAACGGCGCGATAACTTCAGATTTTAGTCGATTTTTAACTTTCACTCGTTCGTGACCGGAAATGACATCAGCGACTTCCCCAAAAGAATCATCATTCGGTACACGCTCTCCATGGTAACATTTTACCCACGTTTTGTTACCTTCGAACGAATATTGTCGATTTTACAAGTGATCGAAAAAAAAATTGCCAATTTTAGCTGTTTTCCGAACTTTTACCGGCGATTCGTGAGAAAATTACGCATAATTTCTGCTGCTATAACGCGTACGAAATGTTACTCGAAAAGTAACCTTCAAATTCATGTTTAAATTTTCAAAATCGACCCAGTAATATTAAACATATTGGGGTGTTAATGCAGTTGGGGGGTCACTTTTTAACTTTAAGCTCAGTTTGTGAGAAAACTATAACACATAAACAATTAGTTGAATAAGTTTCAAGTTCGGAAGTGTATGGCCTACCTTCAGGTGAAAACATTTTAACGATACGACCATTAACGACGGAGAAATGACGCAATAACTTTCGATTGCCCAGCTAAATAACGTTGTTTTGCTTGTAACCGGAAATGACGTCATCGACATAAAAAAAACACTTATCTTCCGATAGCCAGTGATTCTGTGAACATTCGACCCAATTTTCATGACCATCCATCGAATATTGTTGAAGTTATAAGCGATTGAAAAATGTGGTAAAACACTACCACAAATTTTCGAGTTGGGGCTACGGGGCGAAATATGCATATTTTTTCATGATATTTGACATGGAAAGTTGGCGAATAAATCAGGCTACATGGAACTGTAAACTTTTTAAAAATCGCACCGTAGGTTAAGATGATATGAAGGATTGAAAAATTCACAACGTGACCTTGACCTTAATATGAGGTCAAGGTCAAAACAAAACCTCTCGGTTCTGCGCATTATTAGTCCCAACTATTTAAAAAAAAAAAATCGGAGAAATTTCAAAAATTGCGACCTGTATCGTGAAACAAAAAAGTGTTACATACATCCAAACTAACAAACTTACAAACCGGGCCGATCGCCATAACTTGGCGTTTCGATAACGCCAAGTTAACGAGATGCCCATGAGAACATGGGTGAACTTGGCTAACAGTGTCGGAAACTTTTGAAAATTTCAATATTGACCCAAAATTGACCAAGTTACTCAAGATTTATTGATAAACTATGATTCAGAGGCTGACACAAGGAGAAGCATATTTTCATATTTAATAGTACCGCGGCCTGCCGTACTTGCCGCACCACGCGCATCCCGAGCCGAGTGCAGATTCCTTTGTTCAGCGCGAGAGGCAGGCGTAAACAAGCCAGCGCCGAGCCATCAGAAATGACACCCACTGTACTTCAAACTTACTTTATGAGAGAACTGTCATATATTTTGAGCAGAAAATTTTACACCTATGTTCAGAATTGAATGGGCTTCCCTCGAGCGCAGACAAATTCACGATACGACCATTCACGTCGGACGAACGACGCTATAACTTCAGATTTGAGTACCGTTTTTGCTTTGATTCGTTCGAAACCGGAAGTGACGCAACCGATATCAATAAATTTTGCGGATTAGATTCGCGCTGTTCATGTCAACATCTGATTTAATTTTTATCACCATTGAACTGATATTTACGATTTTATTAGCAATCGAAAATTTTACGAAAATTGACTGAGTGAAATTTGCTTTTTCAACTCAACGCGCTTTGAAAAGGACAAATATATTGATTTCATATGTCAATTATGAAAGTTTGGTAATTCCATCAGCTTTCAGAAAATATAAATTTTGTTACGATCGGACCATAATTATTGAATCAATTGCGAAATTAAAAAGTTTAGAGAGTTTGGCTACCAGAAATTTTCGACCTGCTACGATTTTTTTTTACAATGCATTATTTACAACTAAGTATATTTAGAAAAAGTTTACAATTACATTATACTTTCAGAATATGTTGACTGTAATGATATTTAATTGTAAAGCATGGACATATTGAGCATTGAACTTGTGTCAGTTTTTATAAACTTTGATGCTTTCGTGACCGGAAGTGACGTCATCGACATTCATGAAATCTATGGATCCGACTTAAGCTGTCATGGAGCACATGTGACCCAATTTTCATCATTATCGGACATATATTGACTGTTTTATAGACGCTCAAAATATTCATGAAACTTATGTTGTCATTCTGACCGATACCACGATTTTTCGACCTTAGACGCTTGGGAAAACCGTTGGTTGGATGGCCCCATATGAAATTAGAAAAAGTTTGCAATTAGAATGAGCTACACGATGGTGTAAAGTTTGTAACGATCCGATCATTATTACAGGAGTTATTCGAGGTACTAGATTTTCACTTATTCGATGACCTTGACCTTAGTTTTAAGTCAAGGTCAAAACAAAACGTCTCGGTTCTGCGCATTATTAATGCCTAGCGAATGAAGAAAAAATCAATTGAAAATATCACTAATTGCGACCTGTATCACGAAACAAAAAAAAAGTTAACAAACATCCAAACATCCAAACATCCAAACATAGAAACGTACAAACCGGGGTGATCGCCATAACTTGGCTCTGAGCCAAGTTAACAAGAGGCCCATGGGTACATGGGGGAACTTGGCGAACTGCATCCAAACAATTGCAACAATTTCTGAATCGGTCCAAAATTGGCCAAAATCGGCCAAAAATTACCTAAGTTATCATGCCTTTTATGTTGAAAATCATTATGATTGCAAAGTGATTCTTGGGAAATGAAACATCATAACGTACAAATCATCATTACGTTATAATATATACAATAAGATGAATTAGTTGGCCGATTTTGAAATTTTCCTTATGCAGTTCGCCAAGTTCCCCCATGTTCCCTTGGGCCTCTTGCTTGTGTAGCGCGAGAGGCGCTGCGATTTGACCTGATTCCCACAGCCAGCCGCCTTTCTCAAGCAGCGCGCTGGGGCGCTGTGGATTCCTTTGTTCTGCGCGACAGGGCGGCTGCAGTGAAGAGCCAGCAGAATTGACACCCACTGTACTTCAAACTTACTTTGTGAAAAAACTGTTGGGTATTTAGAGCTGAAAATTATACACATCGTTCAGAATTGAATGGGCTTCCTTCTCGAGCAAACCAATTCAAAATACGACCAATCGCGACAGAGAAACGACGCGATAGCTTCAGATTTTAGTCGAATTTTAACTTTCACTCGTTCGTGACCGGAAATGACATCAGCGACATCCCCAAAAGAATCATCATTCGGTTGACGCTCCCCATGGTAACATTTTACCCACGTTTTGTGACCCTGGAACGAGTATTGTCGATTTTATAAGCGATAGAAAAAAAATTGCCAATTTTAGCTGTTTTTTGAACTTTTACCTGCGATTCGTGAGAAAATTACACAAAATTCCTGCTGTTATACAGGGTACGAAATGTTACTCAAAAAGTAACCTTCAAATTCATGTTTAAATTTTCAAAATCGACCCAGTAGTAGTATCAACATATCGGGGTGTTAATGCATTTTCGGGGGCGCTTTTTAACTTTAAGCTCAGTTTGTGAGAAAACTATAAGACATAAACAATTAGATGAATAAGTTTCAAGTTTGGAAGTGTATGGGCTACCTTCAGGTGCAAACATTTTTACGATACGACCATTAACGACGGAGAAATGAAGCGATAAATTCCGATTGCACAGCTAAATAACGTTGTTTTGCTCGTAACCGGAAGTGACGTCATCGACATAAAAAAAACACTTATCTTCCGATAGCCAGTGATTCTGTGAACATTCGACCCAATTTTTATGACCATCCATCGAATATTGTTGAAGTTATAAGCGATGGAAAAATGTTGTAAAACACTACCACAAATTTTCGAGTGGGGGCTACGGGGCGAAATATGCATATTTTTTCATGATATTTGACATGGAAAGTTGGCGAATAAATCAGACTACAAGGGACTGTAAAATTTTTAAAAATCGCACCGTAGGTTAAGATGATATCAAGGATTGAAAAATTCACAACGTGACCTTGACCTTAATATGAGGTCAAGGTCAAAACAAAACCTCTCGGTTCTGCGCATTATTAGTCACAATCATTTTTTTTAAAAAAAAAATCCGAGAAGAAATTTTCAAAATTGCTTTATAAGCACTCAAAATATTCATGAAACTTTTGTTGCCATTTGGACCGATACCACTTTTTTTCGACCTTAGACGCTTGGGAAAACCATTGGTTGGATCGCCGTATATGTATTTAGAAAAAGTTTGCAATTTGAATGAGCTACACGATGGTGTAAAGTTTTAAACAATCGGACCATTATTAACGGAGTTATTCGTGATACAAGTTTTTCACTTAATCGATGACCTTGACCTTAGTTTTTGGTCAAGGTCAAAACAAAACCTCTGGGTTCTGCGCATCATTGACGCCTAACGATTGGCGAAGAAAAAAATGGAAAATTTCAAAAATTGCGACCTGTATCGCGAAACAAAAAAAATGTTACATACATCCAAACATCCAAACATCCAAACTAACAAGAGGCACATGGGAACATGTGGGAACTTGGCGAACTGCATCTAATTAATTGGAGAGATTTTCAGAATGGGGCCTTAATTTACCAAAATGAAATTTTCCTGATGCAGTTGGTAAAGTTCCCCCATGTACCCTTGGGTCTCTAGGTGATGTAGCGCGGGAGGCGCTGCGATTTGACCTGATTCCCGGAGCCAGCCGCTTCTCTCAAGCCGCGCGCTGGGCCGCTCGGGATTCCTTTGTTCTGCGCGACAGGGCGGCTGCAGTGAAGAGCCAGCAGAATTGACACCCACTGTACTTCAAACTTACTTTGTGAGAAAACTGTTGGATATTTAGAGCTGAAAATTATACACATTGTTCAGAATTGAATGGGCTTCCTTCTCCAGCAAACCAATTCACGATAAGACCATTCACGACAGAGAAACGACGCGATAACTTCAGATTTCAGTCGAATTATAACTTTGATTCGTTCGTGACCGGAAATGACGTCAGCGACTTCCCTAAAAGAATTATAATTCGGTTGACGCTCTCCATGGTAACATTCGAACCAAGTTTTATGATCCTCGAACGAATATTGTCGATTTTATAAGCGATCGAAAAAAAAATTGCCAATTTTAGCTGTTTTCCGAACTTTTACCGGCGATTCGTGAGAAAACTACGCATAATTCCTGCTGGTACAATGCGTACGAAATGTTACTCGAAAAGTAACCTTCAAATTCATGTTTAAATTTTCAAAATCGACCCAGTAGTATTAAACATATTGGGGTGTTAATGCATTTGGGGGTCACTTTTTAACTTTAAGCTCAGTTTGTGAGAAAACTATAAGACATAAACAATTAGATGAATAAGTTTCAAGTTCGGAAGTGTATGGGCTACCTTTAGGTGCAAACATTTTTACGATACGACCATTAACGACGGAGTAATGACGCAATAACTTTCGATTGCCCAGCTAAATAACGTTGTTTTGCTCGTAACCGGAAGTGACGTCATCGACCAAAAAAAACCACTTATCTTCCGATAGCCAGTGCTTCTGTGATTATTCGACCCAATTTTTATGACCATCCATCGAATATTGCTGAAGTTATAAGCGATGGAAAAATGTGGTAAAACACTACCACAAATTTTCGAGTGGGGGCTACGGGGCGAAATATGCATATTTTTTCATGATATTTGATATGGAAAGTTGGCGAATAAATCAGGCTACAAGGAACTGTAAACTTTTTAAAAATCACACCATAGGTTAAGATGATATGAAGGATTGAAAAATTCACAATGTGACCTTGACCTTAATATGAGATCAAGGTCAAAACAAAACATCTCGGTTCTGCGCATCATTCACGCCTAACGATGGGTGAAGAAATAATTGGAAAATTTCAAAAACTGCGACCTGTATCGCGAAACAAAAAAAGTGTTACAAACAACGGGACATACATACAAACGTACAAACCGGGGCGATCGCCATAACTTGGCGTTCCGAAAACGCCAAGTTAACAAACTTACAAACCGGGCCGATCGCCATAACTTGGCGTTCCAAAAACGCCAAGTTAACAAGAGGCCCAAGGGTAATATGGGGGCACTTTACCAACTGCATCAGGAAAATTTCATTTAGGTCAATTAAGGCCCGATTCTTAAATTTTTCCAATTAATTATATTCATTTCGCCAAGTTCCCACATGTACCCATGTGCCTCTTGTTAACTTGGCTCAGCCAAGTTATGGCGATCGGCCCGGTTTGTAAGTTTGTATGGATGTTTGTTAACTTTTTTTTGTTTCGCGATACAGGTCGCAATTTTTGAAATTTTCCAATTTTTTCTTCACCAATCGTTTGGCGCCCATGATGCGCAGAACCGAGAGGTTTTGTTTTGACCTTGACATCATATCAAGGTCAAGGTCACGTTGTGAATTTTTCAATCCTTGATATCTTCTTAACCTACGGTGCGATTTTTCTAAAGTTTACAGTTCCTTGTAGCCTGATTTATTCGCCAACTTTCCATGTCAAATATCATGAAAAAATATGCACATTTCGCCCCGTGGCCCCCACTCGAAAATTTGTGGTAGTGTTTTACCACATTTTTCAATCGCTTATAACTTCAACAATATTCGATGGATGGTCATAAAAATTGGGTCGAATGTTCACAGAATCACTGGCTATCGGAAGATAAGTGTTTTTTTTTATGTCGATGATGTCACTTCCGGTTACGAGCAAAACTACGTTATTTAGCTGGGCAATCGAAATTTATTGCGTCATTACTCCGTCGTTATTGGTCGTATCGTAAAAATGTTTGCACCTGAAGGTAGCCCATACACTTCCGAACTTGAAACTTATTCATCTAATTGTTTATGTCTTATAGTTTTCTCACAAACTGAGCTTAAAGTTAAAAAGTGACCCCCAAATGCATTAACACCCCAATATGTTTAATACTACTGGGTCGATTTTGAAAATTTAAACATGAATTTGAAGGTTACTTTTCGAGTAACATTTCGTACGCATTGTAACAGCACGAATTATGCGTAGTTTTCTCACGAATCGCCGGTAAAAAGTTCGGAAAACAGCTAAAATTGGCAATTTTTTTTCGATCACTTGTAAAATCGACAATATTCGTTCGAGGGTCACAAAACGTGGGTAAAATGTTACCATGGAGAGCGTGTACCGAATGATGATTCTTTTGGGGAAGTCGCTGATGTCATTTCCGGTCACGAACGAGTGAAAGTGAAAATTCGACTAAAATCTGAAGTTATCGCGTCGTTTCTCTGTCGCGAATGGTCGTATTGTGAATTGGTTTGCTCGAGAAGGAAGCCCATTCAATTCTGAACAAAGTGTATAAATTTCTGCTCTTAATACCCAACAGTTTTCTCACAAAGTAAGTTTGAAGTACAGTGGGTGTCATTTCTGCTGGCACTTCGCTGCAGCCGCCTTGTCGCGCAGAACAAAGGAATCCGCTTGGCGCGGCCGCCTGCGAGAATCAGGTCAAGTCGCAGTGCCTCTCGCGCTACACAAGCAAGAGGCCCAGGGTACATGGGGGAACTTGTCGAACTGCATCAGGAAAATTTCAAAATCGGCCAACTAATTCATCTTATTGTATATATTTAATTAAGATCCATATAATGGAAGCCTATCTCAATTGTTAACTTGAAAAAAATTTAAATTTTCCCCATTTGTCACAAAAAATTATAATCCATGATAACTTAGATAATTTTTGGCCGATTTTGGTCAATTGTGGCCCAATTTTGAAATTGTTGCAATTATTTGGATGCAGTTTGCCAAGTTCCCCCATGTACCCATGAGCCTCTTGGCTATCGATTGTTCCCACTAGACATCATAACGATGATACCGTAATGGTGATTTGTGCCTTATGATTTTTCATTTCCCATGAATCACTTTGCAATCATAATTGTTTTCTTGATTCATGGGTGTATATATATAATGTTTTTTGTTGCAATTATTATTTTTAAAAGGCCAAGTTCACCCATGGTTTCATGGGCATCTTGTTAACTTGGCGAATGCTTTCGCCAAGTTATGGCGATCAGTGCGGTTTGTATGTTTGTATGTATGTATGTATGTATGTTTGTAAACAATTTTTGTTTCGCGATACAGGTCGCAATTTTTGAAATTTTTCAATTTTTTTTTTCGTCGATCGCTTGGCATGAATGATGCGCAGAACCGAGAGGTTTTGTTTTCACCTTGACCCAAAAAACTAAGGTCAAGGTCATCGAATAAGTGAAAAACTAGTATCTCGAATAACTCCATTAATAATGGTCGGATCGTTAAAAAAGGTTCACACCATCGTGTAGCTCATTTAAATTGCAAACTTTTTCTAAATACATACAGGGCCATCCAACCAACGGTTTTCCCAAGCGCCTAAGGTCGAAAAAAAAAGTGGTATCGGTCAGAATGACAACATAAGTTTCATGAATATTTTGAGCGGCTATAAAATCGTTAATACATGTCCGATGGTAATAAAATTTGGTTCACATGTTCTCCGCAACATACCAAGACGTGTCCTAAAAAATCATGAATGTCGATGACGTCACTTCCGGTCACGAAAGCATCAAACTTTTCAAAAAATGACACAAGTTCAATGCTCAATACGTCCGTACTTTAGAGTTCCATTTTTAAACAGTTTAGATATTCTGAAAGTGTAATGTAATTGTAAACTTTTTCTAAATATACTTAGTTGTAAATAATGCATTGTTAAAAAAATTGTAGCAGGTCGAAAATTTCTGGTAACCAAAATCTCTCAACTTATTTATTTCGCAATAAATTCACTAATTATCGTCCGATCGTAACAAAATTAACATTTTCTGAAAGCTGATACAATTGCCAAACTTTGATTGTTGACATATGCTATCAAAATATTCGTCCGTTTTAAAGCGCGTTGAGTTGAAAAAACAAATTTCACTCAGTCAATTTTCGTCCAATTTTCGATTGCTAATAAAATCGTAAATATCAGTTCTATAATGATAAAAATCTGCTCAGCTGTTGTCATCGACAGCACTAATCGTGTTTTATAGAATTTAGATGAAATAATTGTGGTGGCACGAAAATTCGGAAAAAAAATTATGTCCGTGTACGGGATTTGAACACCGGCCTCTGGCATGTAAGTTTAAAACTATGCCGCTACGCCACGCGGCCTAGCACACTAACATACATTGTCTTATATACATGATAAGAATTACAGGTGCCAACAACAGCTAAACACTCAACATGATTGATAAATCCATAGTAATTTTGTTCATTATTGATTGATACGGATTTTTGATTGCTTAACTTTGTTTGGCTTCTGAATGAATGTTTAAGGTTGATAGTCTCACATAGGTCGCCGCTGCTGCCAGCTCACTTTGCGTGAAGCCGGCAAGCTGCAACACGAACCAGTCCAATTGACTGTCAAAATGTATGTCCCCTCAAAAATTTAGCATATCGATGCAACACACAGCAAACGAAACCATACCAGTCAATACTTCTTTATCACTCTGGGCTATCGATTGTTCCCATTAGACATCATAACGATGATAACGTAATGATGATTTGTGCCTTATGATTTTTCATTTCCCATGAATCACTTTGTATTCATAATGGTTTTCATGATACCTGGGTGTATATAAATTATGGTTTTTTTGGTAATTATCATTTTTAAAAGGCCAAGTTCCCCCATGGTTTCATGGGCATCTTGTTAACTTGGCGTAATCATAACGCCAAGTTACGTTGGTCAGTCGCGTTTGTAAGTTTGTTTGTTTGTTTGTAAACAATTTTTTGTTTCGCGATACAGGTCGCAATTTGTGATATTTTCAATGTATTTTTTCTTCAATTGTTAGGCATGGTTTATGCGCAGAACCGAGATGTTTTGTTTTGACCTTGACCCAAAACTAAGGTCAGGGTCATCGAATAAGTGAAAAACTAGTATCTCAAATAACTCCGTTAATAATGGTCGGATTTGTTACATAATTTACATCATCGTGTAGCTCATTCTAATTGCAAACTTTTTCTAATTTCATATGGGGCCATCCAACCAACGGTTTTCCCAAGCTTCCCAGGTCGAAAAATCGTGGTATCGGTCAGAATGACAACATAAGTTTCATGAATATTTTGAGCGCCTATAAAACCGTCAATACATGTCCGATAATGATAAAAATTGGGTCACATGTGCTCCATGACAGCTTTAGTCGGATCCATAGATTTCATGAATGTCGGTGACGTCACTTCCGGTCACGAAAGCATCAAAGTTTATAAAAAATGACACAAGTTCAATGCTCAATATGTCCATGCTTTAAAATTAAATATCAATACAGTCAACATATTCTGAAAGTGTAATGTAATTGTAAACTTTTTCTAAATATACTTAGTTGTAAAATAATGCATCATAAAAAAAATCGTAGCAGGTCGAAAATTTCTGGTAGCCAAAATCTCTAAACTTTTTAATTTCGCGATAGATTCATTAATTATGGTCCGATCGTAACAAAATTTACATTTTCTGAAAGGTGATGGAATAACCAAACTTTCATAATTGACATATGCAATCAATATATTTGTCTTTTCAAAGCGCGTTGAGTTGAAAAAGCAAATTTCACTCAGTCAATTTTCGTCAAACTTTCGATTGCTAATAAAATCGTAAATATCAGTTCAATGGTGATAAAAATTAAATCAGATGTTGACATCAACAGCGCGAATCTAATCCGCAAAATTTATTGATATCGGTTTCACGTCACTTCCGGTTTCGAACGAATCAAAGCAAAAACGGTACTGAAATCTGAAGTTATAGCGTCGTTCGTCCGACGTGAATGGTCGTATCGTAAATTTGTCTGCGCTCGAGGGAAGCCCATTCAATTCTGAACTCAGGTGTAAAATTTTCTCTGCTCAAAATATATGACAGTTCTCTCATAAAGTAAGTTTGAAGTACAGTGGGTGTCATTTCTGATGACTCGGCGCTGGCTTAAGTTTACTACAGCCTGCCTCTCGCGCTGAACAAAGGAATTTGCTTTCGGCGCGGGGTGCGCGGGGCGCGTGGCGCGGCAAGTATGGCAGACCGCGGTACTATTAAATATGAAAATATGCTTTTCCTTGTGTCAGCCTCTGAATCATAGTTTATCGATAAATCTTAAGTAGCTTGGTCAATTTTGGGTCAATATTGAAATTTTCAAAAGTTTCCGACACTGTTAGCCAAGTTCACCCATGTCCTCATGGGCATCTCGTATGTTTGGATGTTTGGATGTTTGTTTGTTAACATTTTTTTTGTTTCGCACTGCAGGTCGCAATTCTTGATATTTTCAATGTATTTTTTCTTCAATCGCTAGGCATTAATAATGCGCAGAACCGAGACGTTTTGTTTTGACCTTGACCCAAAACTAATGTCAAGGTCATCGAATAAGTGAAAACCTAGTATCTCGTCTAACTCCGTTAATAATGGTCGGATTGTTACAAAATTTACATCATCGTGTAGCTCATTCAAATTGCAAACTTTTTCTAAATACATATACGGCATCCAACCAATGGTTTTCCCAAGCATCTAAGGTCGAAAAATCGTGGTATGGGTCCGAATGACAACATAAGTTTCATGAATATTTTGAGCGCCTATAAAACCGTCAATACATGTCCGATAATGATAAAAATTGGGTCACATGTGCTCCATGACAGCTTAAGTCGGATCCATAGATTTCATGAATGTCGATGACGTCACTTCCGGTCACGAAAGCATCAAAGTTTATAAAAAATGACACAAGTTCAATGCTCAATATGTCCATGCTTTACAATTAAATATCAATACAGTCAACATATTCTGAAAGTGTAATGTAATTGTAAACTTTTTCTAAATATACTTAGTTGTAAATAATGCATCGTAAAAAAAATCGTAGCATGTCGAAAATTTCTGGTAGCCAAAATCTCTAAACTTATTAATTTCGCAATAGATTCAATAATTATGGTCCGATCGTAACAAAATTTACATTTTCTGAAAGCTGATGGAATTACCAAACTTTCATAATTGACATATGCAATCAATATATTTGTCCTTTTCATATATTTGTCCTTTTCAAAGCGCGTTGAGTTGAAAAAGCAAATTTCACTCAGTCAATTTTCGTCAAATTTTCGATTGCTAATAAAATCGTAAATATCAGTTCAATGGTGATAAAAATTAAATCAGATGTTGACATCAACAGCGCGAATCTAATCCGCAAAATTTATTGATATCGGTTGCGTCACTTCCGGTTTCGAAGGAATCAAAGCAAAAACGGTACTCAAATCTGAAGTTATAGCGTCGTTCGTCCGTCGTGAATGGTCGTATCGTGAATTTGTCTGCGCTCGAAGGAAGCCCATTCAATTCTGAACACAGGTGTAAAATTTTCTGCTCAAAATATATGACAGTTCTCTCATAAAGTAAGTTTGAAGTACAGTGGGTGTCATTTCTGATGGCTCGGCGCTGGCTTGTTTACGCCTGCCTCTCGCGCTGAACAAAGGAATCTGCTCTCGGCTCGGGATGCGCGTGGTGCGCCAAGTACGGCAGGCCGCGGTACTATTAAATATGAAAATATGATTCTCCTTGTGTCAGCCTCTGAATCATAGTTTATCAATAAATCTTGAGTAACTTGGTCAATTTTGGGTCAATATTGAAATTTTAAAAAGTTTCCGACACTGTTAGCCAAGTTCACCCATGTCCTCATGGGCATCTCGTGTGTTTGTATGTTTGGATGTTTGTTAACTTTTTTTTGTTTCGCGATACAGGTCGCAATTTTTGAAATTTTCCAATTTTTTCTTCACCAATCGTTAGGCGTCATTGATGCGCAGATCCGAGAGGTTTTATTTTGACCTTGACCCAAAACTAAGGTCAGGGTCATCGAATAAGTGAAAAACTAGTACCTCGAATAACTCCGTTAATAATGGTCGGATCGTTACAAAATTTACACCATCGTGTAGCTCATTCAAATTGCAAACTTTTTCTAAATACATATACGGCGATCCAACCAATGGTTTTCCCAAGCGTCTAAGGTCGAAAAAAAGTGGTATCGGTCCAAATGGCAACAAAAGTTTCATGAATATTTTGAGCGCCTATAAAACCGTCAATACATGTCCGATGGTAATAAAATTTGGTTCACATGTTCTCAACAACATACCAAGACGTATCCTAAAATATCATGAATGTCGATGACGTCACTTCCGGTCACGAAAGCATCAAAGTTTTCAAAAAATGACACAAGTTCAATGCTCAATATGTCCATACTTTAGAGTTCCATTTTTAAACAGTTTAGATATTCTGAAAGTGTAATGTAATTGTAAACTTTTTCTAAATATACTTAGTTGTAAATAATGCATTGTTAAAAAAATTGTAGCAGGTCGAAAATTTCTGGTAACCAAAATCTCTCAACGTTTTAATTTCGCAATAAATTCACTAATTATCGTCCGATCGTAACAAAATTACCATTATCTAAAAGCTGACACAGTTACTAAACTTTGATAATTGACATACGCTATCAAAATATTCGTCGTTTTCAAAGCGCGTTGAGTTGAAAAAAACAAATTTCACTCAGTCAATTTTCGTAAAATTTTCGATTGCTAATAAAATCGTAAATATCAGTTCAATGGTGATAAAAATTAAATCAGATGTTGACATGAACAGCGCGAATCTAATCCGCAAAATTTATTGATATCGGTTGCGTCACTTCCGGTTTCGAACGAATCAAAGCAAAAACGGTACTCAAATCTGAAGTTATAGCGTCGTTCGTCCGACGTGAATGGTCGTATCGTAAATTTGTCTGCGCTCGAGGGAAGCCCATTCAATTCTGAACACAGGTGTAAAATTTTCTGCTCAAAATATATGACAGTTCTCTCATAAAGTAAGTTTGAAGTACAGTGGGTGTCATTTCTGATGGCTCGGCGCTGGCTTGTTTACAACGTCCTGCCTCTCGCGCTGAACAAAGGAATTTGCTTTCGGTGCGGGGTGAGCGGGGCGCGTGGCACGGCAAGTACGGCAGGCCGCGGTACTATTAAATATGAAAATATGCTTTTCCTTGTGTCAGCCGCTGAATCATAGTTTATCGATAAATCTAGAGTAACTTGGTCAATTTTGGGTCAATATTGAAATTTTAAAAAGTTTCCGACACTGTTAGCCAAGTTCACCCATGTTCTCATGGGCATCTCGTCAACTTGGCGTTGTCATAACGCCAAGTTATGGCGATCACCCCGGTTTGTACGTTTGGATGTTTGTTTGTAAACTTTTTTTTTGTTTCGCGATACAGGTCGCAATTTTTAAAATTTTCCAATTTTTTTTTCACAAATCGTTAGACGTCAATGATGCGCAGAACCGAGATGTTTTGTTTTGACCTTAATCTCATATTAAGGTCAAGGTCACGTAGTGAATTTTTCAATCCTTGATATCATCTTAACCTACGGTGCGATTTGGAAAAAGTTTACAGTTTCTTGTAGCCTGATTTATTGGCCAACTTTTCATCCGAAATGTCATGAAAAAATATGCATATTTCGCCCCGTAGCCCCCACTCGAAAATTTGTGGTAGTGTTTTTTACCCACATTTTTCAATCGCTTATAACTTCAACAATATTCGATGGATGGTCATAAAAATTGGGTCGAATGTTCACAGAAGCACTGGCTATCGGAAGATAAGTGTTTTTTTTTATGTCGATGACGTCACTTCCGGTTACGAGCAAAATAACGTTATTTAGCTGGGCAATCGAAGTTATTGCGTCATTACTCCGTCGTTAATGGTCGTATCGTAAAAATGTTTGCACCTGAAGGTAGCCCATACACTTCCAAACTTGAAACTTATTCATCTAATTGTTTATGTCTTATAGTTTTCTCACAAACTGAGCTTAAAGTTAAAAAGCGCCCCCGAAAATGCATTAACACCCCGATATGTTGAATACTACTGGGTCGATTTTGAAAATTTAAACATGAATTTGAAGGTTACTTTTTGAGTAACATTTCGTACCCTGTATAACAGCAGGAATTTTGTGTAATTTTCTCACGAATCGCAGGTAAAAGTTCAAAAAACAGCTAAAATTGGCAATTTTTTTTCTATCGCTTATAAAATCGACAATACTCGTTCCAGGGTCACAAAACGTGGGTAAAATGTTACCATGGGGAGCGTCAACCGAATGATGATTCTTTTGGGGAAGTCGCTGATGTCATTTCCGGTCACGAACGAGTGGAAGTTAAAAATCGACTAAAATCTGAAGTTATCGCGTCGTTTCTCTGTCGCGAATGGTCGTATTTTGAATTGGTTTGCTCGAGAAGGAAGCCCGTTCAATTCTGAACAAAGTGTATAATTTTCTGCTCTTAATACCCAACAGTTTTCAAACAAAGTAAATTTGAAGTACAGTGGGTTTCATTTCTGCTGGCACATCGCTGCAGTCGCCTTGTCGCGCAGAACAAAGGAATGCGCTGGGCGCGGCTGGCAGCGAGAATCAGGTCAAGTCGCAGTGCCTCTCGCGCTACACAAGCAAGAGGCCCAGGGTACATGGGGGAACTTGGCTAACTGCATCAGGAAAATTTCAAAATCGGCCAGCTAATTCATCTTATTGTATATATTTGATTAAAATCCATATTATGGAAGCCTATCTCAATTGTTAACTCGAACAAATTGAAAGTTTCCCCATTCGTCCACAAAAAATTATAATCCATGATAACTTAGATAATTTTTGGCCGATTTTGGCCAATTATGGCCCGATTCTGAAATTTTCCTATCACAGTTCGCCAAGTTCCCCCATGTCCCCATGGGCCTATTTTTAACTTGGCGTTATCGAAACGCCAAGTTATGGCGATCGGTCCGGTTTGTATGTTTGTTTGTATGTATGTTAACAATTTTTTGTTTCGCGATACAGGTCGCAATTTTTGAAATTTTCCATTTTTTTCTTGGCCAATCGTTAGGCGTCAATGATGCGCAGAACCCAGAGGTTTTGTTTTGACCTTGACCAAAAACTAAGGTCAAGGTCATCGAATAAGTGAAAAACTTGTATCTCGAATAACTCCGTTAATAATGGTCCGATTGTTTAAAACTTTACACCATCGTGTAGCTCATTCAAATTGTAAACTTTTTCTAAATACATATACGGCAATCCAACCAATGGTTTTCCCAAGCGTCTAAGGTCGTAAAAAAGTGGTATCGGTCCAAATGGCAACAAAAGTTTCATGAATATTTTGAGTGCTTATAAAGCAATTTTGAAAATTTCTCGGATTTTTTTCAAAAAAAAATGATTGTGACTAATAATGCGCAGAACCGAGAGGTTTTGTTTTGACCTTGACCTCATATTAAGGTCAAGGTCACGTTGTGAATTTTTCAATCCTTGATATCATCTTAACCTACGGTGCGATTTTTAAAAATTTTACAGTCCCTTGTAGTCTGATTTATTCGCCAATTTTACATGTCAAATATCATGAAAAAATATGCATATTTCGCCCCGTAGCCCCCACTCGAAAATTTGTGGTAGTGGTTTACCACATTTTTCCATCGCTTATAACTTCAACAATATTCGATGGATGGTCATAAAAATTGGGTCGAATGTTCACAGAAGCACTGGCTATCGGAAGATAAGTGGTTTTTTTATGTCGATGGCGTCACTTCCGGTTACGAGCAAAACAACGTTATTTAGCTGTGCAATCCGAATTTATCTCTTTATTTCTCCGTCGTTAATGGTCGTATCGTAAAAATGTTTGCACCTGAAGGTAGCCCATACACTTCCAAACTTGAAACTTATTCATCTAATTGTTTATGTCTTATAGTTTTCTCACAAACTGAGCTTAAAGTTAAAAAGTGACCCCCCAAATGCATTGACACCCCAATATGTTAAATACTACTGGGTCGATTTTAAAAATTTAAACATGAATCTGAAGGTTACTTTTCGAGTAACATTTCGTACACTGTGTAACAGCAGGAATTATGCGTAGTTTTCTCACGAATCGCCGGTAAAAGTTCGGAAAACAGCTAAAATTGGCAATTTTTTTTCGATCACTTGTAAAATGAACAATATTCGTTCGAGGGTCACAAAACGTGGGTAAAATGTTACCATGGAGAGCGTGTACCGAATGATTATTATTTTGGGGATGTCGCTGATGTCATTTCCGGTCACGAACGAGTGAAAGTTAAAATTCGACTAAAATCTGAAGTTACCGCGTCGTTTCTCTGTCGCGAATGGTCGTATTTTGAATTGGTTTGCTCGAGAAGGAAGCCCATTCAATTCTGAACGATGTGTATAATTTTCAGCTCTAAATACCCAACAGTTTTCTCACAAAGTAAGTTTGAAGTACAGTGGGTGTCAATTCTGCTGGCTCTTCACTGCAGCCGCCCTGTCGCGCAGAACAAAGGAATCCACAGCGCCCCAGCGCGCTGCTTGAGAAAGGCGGCTGGCTGTGGGAATCAGGTCAAATCGCAGCGCCTCTCGCGCTACACAAGCAAGAGGCCCAAGGGAATATGGGGGAACTTGGCGAACTGCATAAGGAAAATTTCAAAATCGGCCAACTAATTCATCTTATTGTATATATTATAACGTAATGATGATTTGTACGTTATGATGTTTCATTTCCCAAGAATCACTTTGCAATCATAATGATTTTCAACATAAAAGGCATGATAACTTAGGTAATTTTTGGCCGATTTTGGCCAATTTTGGCCCGATTCAGAAATTGTTGCAATTGTTTGGATGCAGTTCGCCAAGTTCCCCCATGTACCCATGGGCCTCTTGTTAACTTGGCGATTTCGGATCGCCAAGTTATGGCGATCGGCCCGGTTTGTAAGTTTGTGTGTTTGTGTGTTTGTTTGTTTGTTAACAATTTTTTGTTTCGCGATACAGGTCGCAATTTTTGAAATTTTCCAATTTTTTCTTCACCCATCGCTAGGCGTCAATGATGCGCAGAACCGAGAGGTTTTGTTTTGACCTTGACCCAAAACTAAGGTCAAGGTCATCGAATTAGTGAAAAGCTAGTACCTCGAATAACTCCGTTAATAATGGTCGGATCGTTACAAACTTTACACCATCGTGTAGCTCATTCAAATTGCAAACTTTTTCTAAATACATATACGGCGATCCAACCAATGGTTTTCCCAAGCGTCTAAGGTCGAAAAAAAGTGGTATCGGTCCAAATGGCAACAAAAGTTTCATGAATATGTTGAGCGCCTATCAGATATCATTTGTTGTGATCCGTGATACAGGTCGCAATTTTGGAAATTTTCCAATTTTTTCTTCACCCATCGTTAGGGGGTAATGATGCCCAGAACCGAGAGGTTTTGTTTTGACCTTGACCCAAAACTAAGGTCAAGGTCATCGAATAAGTGAAAACCTAGTACCTCGAATAACTCCGTTAATAATGGTCGGATCGTTACAAACTTTACACCATCGTGTAGCTCATTCAAATTGCAAACTTTTTCTAAATACATATACGGCGATCCAACCAATGGTTTTCCCAAGCGTCTAAGGTCGAATAAAAGTGGTATCGGTCCAAATGGCAACAAAAGTTTCATGAATATTTTGAGCGCCTATAAAACCGTCAATACATGTCCGATGGTAATAAAATTTGGTTCACATGTTCTCAGCGACATACCAAGACGTATCCTAAAATATCATGAATGTCGATGACGTCACTTCCGGTCACGAAAGCATCAAAGTTTTCAAAAAATGACACAAGTTCAATGCTCAATATGTCCATACTTTAGAGTTCCATTTTTAAACAGTTTAGATATTCTGAAAGTGTAATGTAATTGTAAACTTTTTCTAAATATACTTAGTTGTAAATAATGCATTGTTAAAAAAATTGTAGCAGGTCGAAAATTTCTGGTAACCAAAATCTCTCAACGTTTTAATTTCGCAATAAATTCACTAATTATCGTCCGATCGTAACAAAATTACCATTATCTAAAAGCTGACACAGTTACTAAACTTTGATAATTGACATATGCTATCAAAATATTCGTCGTTTTCAAAGCGCGTTGAGTTGAAAAAACAAATTTCACTCAGTCAATTTTCGTCAAATTTTCGATTGCTAATAAAATCGTAAATATCAGTTCTATAATCATAAAAATCTGCTCAGCTGTTGTCATCGACAGCACGAATCGTGTTCTATTGAAATTAGATGAAATAATTGTTGTGGCACGAAAATTCGGAAAAACAATTATGTCCGTGTACTGGATTTGAACACCGGCCTCTGGCATGGAAGTCTAAAACTATGCCGCTACGCCACGCGGCCTAACACACTAGTATGCATTGTCATATATAAATAATAAGTATTACAGGTGCCAACAACAGCTAAACACTCAACATGATTGATAAATTCATAGTAATTTTGTTAATTATAGGTTGATACGGATTTTTTATTGCTTAATGTTGTTTGGCTTCTGAATGAATGTTTAAGGTTGATAGTTTCACAAAGGTCACCGCTGCTGCCAGCTCGCTTTGCGTAAAGCCGGCAAGCAGCAATACGGACCAGTCCAATGTCCGATTATTACGACATTTACGCGGCAACTATGGCACGCCGCGAAACTTATTAATATATTATTAATTTCTTTTTGCCAGCTAAATCAATGTCAATCTATCATGAACCCGGAAAACAGTTTTGTGGAAGCCCACCCAATTCTAGCTGTGCACGCCGCCGGTATAAAAATTTATATTACCACCGTCCGCGGCTAACTCAATTCTTAACTTACCATGAGACTATTGTTAATATCGCGAAATTGTATTCGCCTAGTAATCTTGGCCAATCGCATTCACTGCTTAATATATACGGGCATAATAATTTGATATTAAAACACCTTAAAATTCTGAAAGCGTAATGTAATTGTAAACTTCAGACCCGTTACTAGGAATTAATGTAGGGATTATCTGAAATGAGCTAAGCAGATCTTCTAGCATACACTGCCATTCTGACCATGATTAAAGGATAAATTTGGCATATGAGCGAAAATACTGAGGCTGAGTGGGGGGTATTGTCCGATTCACCCGTCACCCTCTTGGATACGGACCTACATAACCGTTGCTAATAAAAATTGGTTGACAATACTACAATTTTTTTAATTTCTTTATTCTTCAATCGATAGGCAACATTGATGCGCAGAACCGATAAGTTTTGTTTTGACCTTGACCAAAAAATAAGATAGTTGTCAACGAAAAAGTGAAAAACTAGTATCTCGAATAACTCCGCTAATAATGGTCGGATTGTTACAAAATTTACACCATTGTGTACCTCAAACTAATTGCCAACTTTTTTCTGTTGACATATGATGCCATCCAACCCACGGTTTTCCCAGGCGTCTAAGGTCGAAAAATCGAGGGATCAATCCAAATGGCATCAATAGTTTGATGAATATTTCGAACGCGTATAAAACAACCTATAAATGACCTGTAGTACTAAAAATTGGTTTACATGTTCTCCGAAACATTCTAAGACGTGGATGTCGATGACGTCACTTCCGGTCATGATAGCCTTGCCTCAATCCTTGATATCACCCTAACGTATGGTGCGACTTTAAAAAGATTTATAGTTCCTTGTAGCATGATTTATTGGCCAATTGTTCATATCAATTGTCATAATAAATTGTGCATATTTCGCCCCGTAGCCCGCACTCGAAAATTTGATAACCATGATAACTTAGGTAACTTTTGGCCGATTTTGGTCAATTGTGGCCCGGTTCTGAAAATGTTGCAATTATTTGGATGCAGTTCGCCAAGTTCCCACATGGCTCCCATGGGCCTCTTGTTATATTTGCTTGTACAGATGCTGCACCTTATACCACGATATTCGCTTCGTTGGGATGTGTACTATTTATTGCAGCAGTCATATGTATGTGTTTTGGATACAAACGGAAAACCATGTCCAGCGATGGAATTGGCGACCGCCCTGTATGTGCATTGATCCGCTATTCTACATTCATTTCAAAATATTTAAACGAACCATACTATGGATCATGAATGTTTCCTTTTTTTTTGATAATGTAGTTGTACGACTCAACTGGGACCGGCTTAAATAACCAAGAATCAGGTTTAACATCTTGTTTTGTACATATCAATATCCATTTTGTATTATCAGCTGATGACGATCACCACGTGCTGATCGAAATGATTATCTACAACGGTTCTTTTTTCCCGGCAGCTGGCGGACCAATCTCATTTCCGGATAACTGCGCGAGGATATCTTTTGTACTGCAAGTCGAGCACGCAACCCCTCCAGATTACTCACATGTTGATGATGGGAAACACTCGCCAACCAAATACGATGACATTTTTTACTCAAGTGAACGCTTCTGAGTTGTTAACACGTCAAGTCATGCCGGGAATTTACCTACATCCAGGATATATGCAATCTCTGAAGTTATCTTGTTCAGTCTCGTTTGTGGCTGTGTGTGTATGTTAATGCCTCAGGTCGAAAAATCATGATATCTGTCTAAATGTTAACAATACTTCCTGCCTCTCGCGTGGCAGGCGGCACCACGCTGTCTTATATAGTTTCAAGTTAACTTTTGTTGTATAGTACAAGAAGTACACCAGATGCCTTCAAATGATGAAACCCTTCTTGTATCACAACTTGGAGCTCTTCAGCGTGATAATGTTCAGTGTAACACAACTATTCTGCGTTTAGGCATTGCAGCAGTGCAAGAACAAAGGTAAGCGCTATGATTTTGTCATTTTTCATTGTCCAGTTTGTCACCATAACGGTATATAGCTGTGTACGCGCACTTCACTGAGTGGTCAGTGGTATTGTCAGTTCTCGTAGACATGTCATCATAAGGATTTTTTTATCTGTTATAGCTCAAGAATGGACTGTGACAGTTTGATAATGGTGATATTGATAGTGATGGTAATGGAGACGAAGATTAAAATGATGCAGATGAATATGATACTATTTAATTTGATGGTAGCTATGACAATAATAATGATGATCATCAGGATGAAAAAGGTGATAATGACTACTATCATGATGATGATCATCATGGTGATGACAACGATGAAGGTAACAATGATGAAGATGGTGACTATTATAATAAATGTCATCATAGTTTTGACATCTCCCTATGTCATTTTTGTTGACTTGGCACGCGATGCAAGACGCAATTTTAAAATTTCAGAATTTTTATTTAAAAAGGTCGGCTTCTATGATACACAGAACCCGAGGTTTTGTTTTGACCTTGAGCAAAAAAAAATATGATCTCAAATATTCTCTGTGGATAATTGTCCGATCGTTACGCAATAAACATCATTGCTTTATGTGATTGTAAAATATAAATAGTTTTCCCAAGTACCCAGGTCGAAAAGTCGTGGCATTATTCCAAAATGTCAACAAAAGTTTAATGAAAAATTTTGACCGCTTATAAAATCGTCAATGCATGTTCGATGGTAACAACATTTGGCTCAAATGGTGCCAGTGACAGCTTAAGCTGCATCCTCAGATTTCATGGATGTGATGACGTCACTTGCTGTTACAAACGCAGCAATGGTCATGAAAAAAGTGACAAGTTTAGTTCCTTATATCGCCGTGGATAATACTCCGATTTTAACATATTACTGTATTTTATTTTTTTCAAATACATGTAATTGTAAATAATGCATATTTAAACAAATTCCAGCAGGTCGAAAATCTCTCATAGCCGAAATATATAGATTTCTTGATTTCGCAATTGAGTTACTTATTATCGTTTGAATCATTAGCAAACTTTTATAATCAACATGTTTTATCAGAATATTCATCGTTTTCAAAGCGCGTTGAGTTGAAAAGAAAATTTCACAATGACAATTTTCATTAAAATTTCGATGATTATGAAATCGTAAACATAGTATCAATAGTAATTAAAACTGGGTCTTTGACGATATTCCTTCCTAAACTTTTAACCTGATGTGAAATGGACCATGCATCTGGGGCATTTTGCTAAATATACTGTGATGAAAATTGTTGGGGGTGTACAAGTAGTCCAAAAGTAAATAAGCATCACGCGCGTTTTAGACTAAATACAACCAACAATGTGGTGTACACATATTTTGTTGGGAGTGAACCCTCTAAGCGTAGCTATAGGATCTTTGATGCGAGTGCTTGTGATCCAAACATGGAGCGCAGAACCCGGGTTGGGGGATGGGGGCACTTGGCCTTAACTCGGATAGGGATGTGCCGCGGGACGTCGAAAACCCGTACCCGTTGTACAAGTGGAAAATGGCAAAAACATACCCCGTCGTACAAGGTATTATGCGAATGTATAACCCGTCGTACAAGGTGAAAATGGCAAGGAAGCCTATCCCGTCCTACATGGTATAATGCAAATGTATAACGTATAATCCGTCGTACGTCGTAGGCAGGATAAAAGTTGCGCATAAATCACGAAATGTTATGAGAAGATTTCTGATTACATGCAGTAACAACATTGCACGCTTGCATGGTCGAGCCACAGGGATTTGTATCCTCCGGCCGCTATCTTCTATGTATTCATAAACCATACAGGGTTTGTATACATAGAATATATCGGTTAGCCGGTCAATGCAAATCCCTCTGGGCTAAGCGTGTGATTCTCGGAGCGTCATACAGGGACCATTCATTGCATTTGCATTGTCAACGATCCGTGGGAAATCCCAGGAGAAAATCTCGACATTCTGCATGGGAAAAGAAAACATACCCCGCTGTATAAAACGAGCCCCCCAAAAACCCGTCGTACAGATTGAAGCTGATAAACATACCCCGTCGTACAAGTATGAGGCCCAATAAAACCCGTCGTACAAGTCGAGAGGCCATAAAATATACCCCGTCGCGCGGCTCATGTATACTACCTCAATACACATAACAGCCTCTCCCCCCAGGGCACAGAACCACACATGAAGTGGGCCAGGTCGTTGGGATCCTGATGACCGATCATAACGGCCTATCTATCTACCTTTCTTTGAGTTCACGGTTGAGTTCGTTATTAAAACACTGGTGGGGGTGGGGGGGGGGGGGACCAAGTCAATCTAAACCTGGACATCTAATATATGGTATCTATTGTCAAAGGAAGCGAAAGATTGTTTGATGATTTTGTTTATATCGAAATTCTTCTTCTGTGTGTTAATAAAGCCAAGGAGTTATAACCAATAGCAGGAGTAGACACGACGCCGATATCAAAGAGATCTCGCGCGCAGTGCCTGCCTCGGCGAGATCGCCACGAGATCTGTGTCTCGCTCACATTTCAGTTCGGCAAGTTGAAGCGTTAGCTGCTGTGCGAGAACATTTTCTTTTTAAAAAACTTTCACCAGTATCACCAAACCTGATGCATTTGCCCGATCAGGTAATTAATTATATATCAATAAACACGCTGATTATCATAGTTTCCTTTTTGGGGTAATCAATATATTTTATTCGATTAAAGTTTGCAAGTATTTATTCCGCATCGAGACGCCATATTTTCGGCTTGGAACTTCAACATATATTTTTCTATCTCTTGAAATTTGTGAAATATTCCCGTAAAAATATTCTGTGTATTCGCTGAGTGAACAAAGACAAATCGAATGGTCACGATTATTAAGCTGTTAAATGCGTACTTTTTATTGTATTGAGCTAAATACGTGAGCGATAATACCTTGAATTCGAACAATTAGTCGAATCCCTAGCTTCCAGAATTTTTCAAATTTATCAAAAACTATGTTGTATTGTTTGACCAAATAGCGGCACAAATCCCTTAACCAATAACCAAACAGAATCCATTATCAATAATTGTAAATTCCCTTATAGTTTACCTCCAAATCGCATCCAAATACGACTTACATTTGTCAGTCCAATATGGCTGACAGTGGGCGATAATTTGTTGTTATTACGTACCGGTGGCATACTTATGCAATGTCAGAATACTTATATGTAACTAACTATAACCTAGAATATGTGAATATAATTTCGTTGAATGATTAATGGATAAATATTAGTTGGTGTTGGTAACTGTGTATTGAGAACATATTTTTAATCTTTACATATCCAGTTCAATTACGTTTTGCAGGCAAAACCCTTTCCAGTTGGCAGAAAAAGGAAAAGATCCAGGCGTAGCCACTCCTTCTTTAGTTATGTAACTTCATGGTGTAGGCTTGTTCTGTATTTTATTAATGGTATTCTGTTTATATGTTTGTCATATTGAAGTGCAAATAAATAGTTCTCACTTTATCTCATTGTTTACATAAACCTACAGCTACTTCTGTTTTAGCATGAAGAAACATGACATCAGCATTTGGTTGTGACATGAATATTTAATTTATTATACAACGTTAATATGAATTTATGATATGCAGGCAATCAGAAAATAACCCAGTTTATAGATACATATTTGATAACAAAATATGACTGACTATCTAACAATGTGTATGAAAAATAAAAAAATAAAATAAAAAAAAACCTTGGCCAACATTACATTACTCTCAATCACTCAACGCAGTACTTAGAGTAGTACATTCATTTGAACACCGCACACAAGTCACAGTTAACATGGTTCGAGATCTTTAAGTGTTTTTCTTAAACACTTTGAACATTTCATGGACACTATCTCCAGCCTTTATGGCGTCTTTTTAACAGTTAAATCCACTGCCAAGCGGACCAGATGTGCTCCGAGTAAATCAAAATGAACAGAAGTCGTGCGTCAGATTTGCGTTGCGTGTCATCGAAACTCCTGGCATGCCAACGCGTTTCAATTCTCGCGCGAGTACTGATATTTTACTTCCGACTCGTACAACGTGATGACAAGGCACGTACAGGACATAGTTAATGACATTGAGCAATGGAGTACACCGCCTGCTGTTGTGAACTCGTCTATTGACACTTGCAAATATATCCATGCCATTTCGTCTATGTTCCCCGCGAACTTGACCTCCGGTTTCCTCGCTGGCTGGCTTGATGTCGCTACATGAAGTACACTTAGCGCCGCCAAGCGCGTGCTTCAAAGGGCGTTGCGACTCCTTCTTAAGTTATGTAACTCCTTGATAAAGCATAAGGACGTATTAGTTAGATGCAAATTAAAAACCAATCTATCATCTAGAAACTAGGTAGTCTGTTTTATATTTATTCAAGGTACTATGTTTCGTTGTTCACCAGACTCGTCATATTTGTCAATCATACGACACCATGACACCCCTTTTCATTATTTTTTCCCATTTTTCTTTTGTTTCGTCGGTTTAAAAAAATTCATATTGCAAAGAAACGGACTCGGATTCGCTCCACTCTGCGTCTCTAGTCCAGGCTGGGTAAACTAGTAATTCTCTGTGCTTGCGGTATGTCGCAATATGGGCAAAATCTTCAAGATGAACTGCGATTTCAGTACTACAATCACGTGACCTATAATTTTTCAGGGCGAATGGTTGAATTTCCTCTCTACGAACCGGTCGGCCAACAAAGGTGTGCGCAGTAAGTGGACGTTTTTCGTTGCAAATCTTGGTTCTATCATAAAGACAGATCGATCAAGCAGGCCACTGGGGCCAATAAACGTACCAACCCCACGATAACCCATGTTCCATCACCGCTTCACGTGTTTAGCCTTCGGATATGTTTACTCGACCTGCTTCGAACATTCTGCGAGTGTATCTAACAGTCTAATAACCATATAACGCTCTAGCGGACTTGTGAGCAACACGATTGTAAAAACCGATGTTGATCTACTACAACCACCCACATATTACGGAATACTGCTCTTAAACAGTAAATTGAGTTTTCTTATCTAGCCTTTGCTATGTGTCTGTTGCTTTATTATAGGTCCCCAATGCCATTCTAGCATCTACCCCTACAAGACGTCTGAGGAGTGGGTTTATATTACCGTTTGACCGGAGCTATCTAGCATCCATCTAATTCAAGGAATTGTCAAGTTCTTGATCTCAGTTTCTGAATAATTCTAACTCAAAATTAAGGTGGTAGTCTTGGCATCATGTCAGATGAAAAAACATCTTCAACAAGATGTGGTCACGAAACCAACTGCCCAGTAAGTGAGAGGGACAGGTGTGGGCACGATTGTGCAGTGACAGACCATGAAGATGGCAGCTACAATAAATCACTTTCAATAGATAATTTTGAGATCCCTACCACCAAAACTATAGATTGCTCTAGCAAAGATGACTGTCTCAGTAGACCAGCTCAGAAACTGACCCCTCACCTTTCCGATGAACCAATCAACACAGACATTGTAGGCAATGTCAGGATATCTGACAAGGAACTGGTTCCTGAAAACTGCTGTGATGAGGTACCTGCCACCATTGCTAGTTGTTCTAGCAAAGATTACCATAGTAGACTAGCTGTGAAATTGACCCCTCATCTAACTGAGGAACCACCTGACCCCAAAGAGACAGATACATATAAAGAGGTGGAACGTGGAGCCCATGGTATGCTGCAAGATTTTCAAAGCTTGGAAGGTAATCAGACTTCACAGTGCAATGAAAGTGACCTTTGTTCTTAACGAGATGAATGACATATCTGATCAAAGTAAAGAATGTGAAATTTTGCTGGAAAGCAGCCAAGGTGAGGATAAGGAAGGGTCCCATCGGTCTGTAGTAGAAGGTAATAACCACTCTGAAGATAATATCTTGCTTTTGCCTGAAGATGACCAACTAAAAGTTTGCCAGCCAGTACAAGATGTTTGCCAGACTGTACAAGCCTCTGTGTCTGACATCTTGGAACAACCCAATGATGTCCCATCCACAGAATATATATCAAAAACAGTCATACATATGAATGTAGAAAAGAGGTTTGGTGTGATTGAAAACTGTACGTCAACGCAGGTTCAGGATGAAGGTAACACCACTTTGCCTGTCATTGAGTCCAACACATCTGCTCTGGGTGATTGTGAAGCCACGTCCAGAAGCGCAAAAGCATCTCCTGTCAATATTGTTGCCAATAGCCAGATAGTCAACCCTAATACTGCCAACCAAGATGAAGATCTTGATTCATCACTTTTGTCTATCAGAGATGAAATACTTCACACATTAGACCCAAACTGGGAACTCGATAACCCTCAGACCATGGACAATTCATGCTACAGTGACATATATTTAGATAATGCCAGTTCGGAGAGAAATGACTCGACTAACTTAGGGACAATAGGTGTGAAAGCCTTGTCTTCTCACCATAGCTGCCAGGAGACTCAACTATTGGGTCTGAAAGAATTGAGGATCTGCTTGAAAAAGCTTGATGGTAATGAGTGAAGCAATATCTTTTTGTCTAACTTTGAGAGTGGTTAACAAGGTCATCGCATTTCCTTTCATTTTGCAACTGTATATATATATATATATATATATATATATATATATATATATATATATATATATATATATATATATATATATATATATATATATATACTTATTATTCTAACCATGTTTTCTTCAGATTCTTTATTGTTCAGCTATACGGCTGGAGAACCTTCCAAATCCTTATTCTCTAAAACAGGTGAATTCACTGCCCTCAGTACTGTTTCTAGATTTGAGAAGGTTGTATATAAGAAAAGAATATGATATCTTTACACTGACTTATGTTTTAAACTACATCCAGCAATTTGATATCATTAAAGGTAGTGAATCAATGAAATTCTCACAACTGGATTACTTTTAGTTATTTAATCTATGTTTACATTGTTGCCATAAAGCGTCTATTATTATATTTGGTAATTGATCTTCACCCTTTATGCTTTTTGTGTTGTTCCGTGATCCAGAAAGTCCAGATGAAATGAAGGCCAAGCTCTTAATACCATTTGACCATGGTACTTTCAAAGTTTGTGTATTGCCTCTGTGTGTTTGTCAATACATGTTCCCGTCTGGGGTCCATTTTTGTTTCATTGTGAATAAATAGTCAAATACCATTTCTGGAACCATAGTATCCAAGTAACAGCACCATGACATCTGATAGTGATATATAATTTTGCAGGCTGGAAGAGACTGCTGTCGATGAGGAGCGGCTTAAGTAATCGCAAGGGTGACATATACTACTACCCCCCTGGAGACAGGAAAAAATTGGTAACTTTTTGTCTTGAGATTTCCCTTAGATAGTGTAAGTTAACTGCATAAGTGTGTTGGTGTTGAAAGGAGTGGGACTTGCTATTCAAAATAGCTCTGCGCAATTCCAATCAAAAAGAGAGATTATATAACTAGAATCGGTATATTTTCAGAGATCCGCAAGGGAAGTGTTACAGTACAGTAAGATCATTTTCTTCTTTCAAAATCCACTATCAGAGTAAAGTCTTTCATTGATCAGTTTGTAACAAAACACAGATCTCCCTGGTTACATTCATGTGATGTTATAATGCTCGTCTGATGCTTGGTATGTTCAAACTAAATGTTACAAAATCACTGGGAAATTGCAAGACTTTGCTGTGTTAGTAATGTATTAGTAACACCACTGTTCTCCATAGCTGCATTTGTGTTTGTCTTTTTAAAAGTTTTTGTCATTTAGTGATGATCTTTTTGAAGTTACTGCTGCTAATGCTATAACTTGTCACATTATTAATACTTCTATGTAATGAGGATGAACAATTTTTCAGTGAAAGAACACAAAATAAAAAGGTTGCCAATAGATTACTTCTCCTTTTCTCCTCATCCCATCTACAAGGAACCTCATGAAATGGTACTGCCTAAAAGTACAACTAAAAGACTGGGCCCTCCAGAACTGCTTTTGTCAAAGGCAAAATGCAGTAATATCAAAACACGAGTTCAGCCAGTGATACGTTCTCGAACCAGAAGAAAATGCCAAACTTCCAAATATCTCAGTCGTGGAAATCCAAGTGATCTCCGTAATAGATTCCGTTTTGGTCGTTCCCAATTCAGGCCATTCACTGCGCCTAATGATAACGACACTGCCTTGTATGGACCAAGTACAGTCAGTTTATTGGAAGACTGCATACAACCCAGAAAGTGTGGAAGACCAAGGAAAGATCCAAAGCCTAATGTACATGGTGATATCAAAGACAGTGCAAATAAATCTCCAAATGAAGCCGCAGTGGGCAGAAAAAGGGGCAGGCCAAGGATCAATGTTAGGGCAGGGAGTCCTCCCCACAGTGGTACTGAAAATGCAAGTAAGCTCACTCAATCCAATGGTTCCACACAAAGTACTGTGAAGATGAATTTAAATAAAGGCCTTGGTCTGGTTGCGACAAACAAAGACTCCATTCCTGCGAAGAGGTGTAAAGTGAGGAAGTCTGGTGAGCAACAAGCTACCTTACAAAGCATATGTGTTGGCGAGGCTACTTGTGTGGGCATTACAAGCAATGCTGATCACATAGCTCATGAAGACTTGGTTGATCTGAACAACTTGTGAGTGGTATAAATATATATATACAAAAATCATATATCCCCCTGTGGGTCCAGGGGTAGAATAGGCCCACTGTATCCTCCTGCATGTTGTAAGAGGTGACTAATAGGGGGCAACCGGTTGGCCATGGGTTGCGACTCGTGTCGGTGGACAATGGGCTCCTGGTGGTTGAGCGGAGCGGTCCTTTTGAGGGCCATATCTGCAATATGCCACTCAGGCCCGGATTTCACCTAGACGAGAGGCTGGAATGGCTTGGTTCAGTCAATCGGCTGGTAGCCCTAGGATAATCGTTTCCATTATTATCTTTTCCATCTCCATTTTCATTTATCCTAAAAGGCCGCTGCTTAATCAGGTCAATCTCATCTATTAACCTTTCTTGGCACCATATAACACATGAGTGTTGGTGTGCCGTTAAACCCTATACTTACCTTACCTTACAAAAATCATATACATATATATTGTATTAGGTTGCTTTGAAGCCAGCTTTAACAATCTATTCGATTTATATTGATGGAGGCCTGCCAAAAGTGCTGGAAAAGTATAGTTGTAGAAGACCCCATTGTCCAAAATTCTACAGCTATACATGTACAAATACCTTTATTTATTTAGATTCTGATGAACAATCCAGTTAATTTTGTTTATTGCTGTTGGTGTCAGGGAGAAGCCATGCAGTTTGAAGTGTGCGGGCATGGGGGGAGTGGCTCCGACCATGTACTGTAGCATGTGCATGGTTGCTGTTCATCCACAGTGTGTCAATCTCTCTCCTGATGACAGGTTCACCTGCAAGGTAACACTCAGCGTTTTCTGTCTTCAACAATTATCTTACCTGTCTGGCAAAACGATAAAATTTGAGGATTATGACGTGCATATCTTTTGGAATGCTGTTAACTGACGATTGTTTTCAGGTTTGTCAACCCAAAGATATGCTTCCTGTGCATGAATCAACAGACAGCTATGAACAGTTGTCCCCAGTTTCTTCAACTGCTGAGGAATGTTCTCTTGCATCTGAAGAAATAGTTAACGCACGTCCCCTGTCACCTGTTGTATTAATTGAAAAGCTCCCAATTTCACAAGAAGCGATGGTTTCCGAAGACAATGAATCCTGCCATCACCTCACAAGAAGTAAAACACAAGCACAGCCAATTGTCATCATTCCCGATGGGGATTCGGATGATGCTGAAATGGTCACAAAAGAACCAATCTCCTCTCATTCAAACAAACATCAGTCCAGAACTGTTACTACTAGTCACACCAAGAAACACCTGGTCAAGACAAAGAAAATGACTAGCCCAAGTGGGCTGTCATTTGCAAGTGCAGCCTGTCAAATTCATTGGTTTCATGCAGGATTCTCCACTCTGCTACAGATATTCTCCCTTTTACCAATACAAGACTTCTTAAGGTAAGGCTTTTATTTAACATCATATTTAAGGCGCTATTTCATCAAAATTCTGTAGTGAATATAACCATCAATAACTGATTCTCTACAACAATTGGAAATTACTGGTCCAGTGGGTGAGCCATGCAACTTTTTAATGTCTGAGAGCTTATTTTTGACGACACATGATAGGATCTGATGCTGAAAGCATGTAGAGTTTGAGCAATAACACCAGAAAAGAAGGAATTACATGAATACCCCTTCTGCCTACTGAAAGTGGTTAGTCCGGGTAGGAGGGGGACGACAGTCTGAGGAAAACCAATGTTGTGGCTGTTTACTTAGCCCCCTCAACTCGGCCATTAATGGCAGATTTTCTATGTGGATTGGTGCTGAGATTTCATCGACAGAAATAATTCAATATTCTCTATTACTTTGTCTGAGCCCAGAAAAATCAAAATTTGTTTATTTCATGAGAAAAAAAGAACGTTTTTTTCTTCTTTGAGAGTAAAAGTGGCCGGATATACGAAGAGGCCGAGTCGAGGGGGTCAGTTACGAGGGGGAACCACTGTATGAATGCCCAAACACTGCCTGTTTTCAGCTTTGGATATACAGTAACGCCTGGCCTACCACATGCCAAATTTGATTTATAGTTCACACACAGTCACAAATAAGGAATCACATCCCACCTTGGCCGTACAATCAATGTCATGGATAGGACTCAAATAGATAAACATCAAATCTAATACTAGTAATAGTAATTGGGAAACAAATTTGTTTGCTTTTAGATGAAATGCCACCTTTAAAAACCATGACAAAAAAGATGTCTAGATGTTTGGCAAAATTAAAAAATCCACCCATGTCATATTTTGTGTTTAACTTATTCTCGTTGCTATGGCAATTTTCAGAGCCTCAATTGTTTGCAAACTATGGAGAACTGTGACACTGCATCCCCAGCTGGTGAGAATGTAAAACAATGTTATTAATTATAAGTCATGTTTTCAGCATTAGATAATGGCTTCTGGGTGATTTGATTCAAGTGTCATATAGATGCACACATTGATGTATTTCCATTTCACTGATAACATGTTGTACTTGGTTGCTTGTTGCGATAGCGTGGATCTCTCCAGCTTAAAGGGTGTTTTGTGTCGGACTGGATGAAGTTCTCACAGTATGTCGTAGAACATAATGTTCGGAACCTGGTAATTTTTAACCACATATTTTGTAAATGTAATCTTTTATAACACAACCGGCTCTGTAATTGTTTTGAAGTTGCAAAATTTAACATTTTATGTTGTTGTACAATTAAGGATGTGCAAGGAGTCGTCAACAAGAAAGGTTGTAGTAACACTTGGGTGATAATGAGGGAGAGGCTAGGAACCATGAGTCCATTACGCGAGCTCAACCTAGGAATCTGCCCTGTCAGAACACTTGATAAAGTCATTGATGAATGTGTCAGCTTGCGGTCTCTCTCAGCTATTTTCATGGCTCCAACTGATCTCAATTTAGGGTGAGGATTTTAATTTCCTTTTTTCTGTCATTGTTACCCCCATTCTCTGTTGCAATTTTGCGATTAGGTTCCTACATTCAATATGTATGGGTACAACCTCGACTCAGAGGATGACAGGTGCCGTGTTGTTGTATTACCACTTTGCCTCTCCTTTGCCTGTTAAATACTGGTTGTGCTACACAGCTATCTGGCCCTACTAACCCCAGCCCTCCCCACATCAGCCCCGTCTAACCTCCTCCCAATGCCTAACATACTTGATTGGATGTGCTGTTCACATACGGTTCATGCCTCTGCCATTTGGGGGCACAGATAACTGGGTTGCATAGTATTGTAAACACCAAATAAAGTAGGAAGTATGCATCTATATCACATTCAATTTTGTCTGTCCCATTGTCAAATAATAAACTATGTTATTAACTATAGTAACAATTTCAAGGCAAAAGACAAGGGGAGTCGAGATTTTATGGTTTATTGATATATACTGATGTGATTATTTTCAGTTATAATTGTTGCCCCATGATATCATTTCACTTCCCCTAGTGACTGGGTTAGTATCCTTTATAGCATCGTCACACTCTGAAACAGATTTTGCTATTGAATTGTTGCAGCTCTGAGAGTGCCAAGGAAAACAGCGATACTGCAGATGTCTATTTGAACCGCCTGAACCGGTTGAGGTCACTAGAGAAGTTGAACTTAACGGGCAACGACAACCTCATGACCATTTCGAACAATAAGGGCGAATCAGGGGATATATCAATTGAGCTCCCCCATCTTCAGAGCTTGGTACAAATTTTGGGCCGATTATCACTTTACAACATACAGATATTGTGATTTTAGTTCCTACTGTAGGTGTGCCAAACATTGCGTTAAAGTTTCTTTTTCTGTTTTATAGAGGTTGACGACATGGAAAATGAAAGTACCCCATACCTTCTTGGAAAATATCCCTAATTTGACCGTACTCCAGTTAGGAGAATGTTTGTCCTGGAACGAAGAGGTATGTGCATATGTGGAATAATTTGTATAGACTGCATATCAGGCCAGCCCAGGTCCTACATGATGCATACATCTGACACATTACCCATATACACCAGTTATACCAACTAGATACTGTTAGAAAAATATCCTGATATATTCAATGGACACTTTATGACAGAAGGCTACACAGAGTTAAGAAATTTGTTGATTTAAGTTAATGACACTGCAGAGATAATTTTGTATCCTGTAAGATTTTATTTGGTGTTTAATTTGCCTCAGTGACTATGCAGTTATTCTCACCCATGATTTACCATGAATGATTCCTTGTGGGCAGCACTACAAAAGTCTAGCAAACCTGCACCAGCTTGAGGTGTTACGGCTGGAGCATGGGCAAGATACAAGCCAGAATGGTCTTGCGTATTCCCTCAAACACCTTAAGAGGTATGTGATAGATAAGTGGAATAAGTCTTAGGGGTTCAGAACTACAATGAAGCTGTGGTATGCATTTGAAACAAATATGGTGCCAGAAACGTAGTATGATGACAAATCTGGCCCTTTAAGGCCTCTTGTGATTCTTTGTGTTAGTTTGATTTATATTTTTGTATTCAGACTGAAGACGCTGGAATTGATTCGGTTCAATGTCAGCTTGAGAATGGTAACTGTGCTACAAGCCCTTGAAAATCTTGAGGTTTTCTGCATATGGCCAGACACTTACGCTTCGGTAAGCTAAAACTGACGCTTGTAATGACAGACCATTTGGTTAGATCATATGTAACTTGAAAGTAATTGTTCTGTATGCATATATTTGAATAAATGACCTTGTAAAGAGTCAGATGTAAGAGCCAAGGGATTAACTAAATTTGTTAAATTTCTCTAATTTGCTTATTTGTTTTATTAAATCCATAGATTTGCTTTGTTAAATTTTGAGTTTGCTATGTTCGATTTATTGTTTCACTAAATCTATAGATTTTTACTATCTATATATTTGCTTCTTTTTGTTGATTGGATGTTTATTCAACATACAGACTTACTTCACTTTGTTGTTTAACTTGGAATATTCACTTTGTTTTCGTTGTTTCAGGAAATGCCATTTACAAATGCATGCACCCTAACTACCATATCCAAGATGAATTATCTGAAACGCTTTGAGTGGGGTGTGATCACAAACAGCCCCATGGAAGAGAGCAATGTCATACCATTTTTTGGCTGGTCAGCCACCCGAAGCAGTTGGAAAAATATGTTTGATCCCCTCAGCATGTGTGATCTTGTCAGTGTGGATGGTTTGGCCAGCAAAGTCTGTAACTTTCTCAAAGAAACATCTATCAGTGTGTTCAGAGTACCCAGGGCAACAAGCATTTATCCAAGGTAAATATTGCATTATTCATAAACAATTTTCATCATTGAAGTATCCTGCAACTTTCTCATGATAATTGAGGCTTTCATAAAATTAAATATTTACATTGGTCAATTGTGTTTACATTCTTATGCTGCAGTAATGGAAGTGGGAAAACAATCGCTCAGTTCCGGTCTGCTGCTGGACTCCAATGATATCCATGCTTACTATTGTTGCAGCAGTTCTTCCCGATTCAATGAAAAAAGCATTTATTCTAAGCTATGTTGATTGCCAACACTGAGTTATGTTGCATTAGATATTACGTAAACAATCAACAGTTATCAAAAGCTGGATTGGCAATAGTTTCTACACCATGAGGTCATTTTTAATGATTTATTTGGGTCCCTAGCAGTGTGCTAGAATGGTTAATATTGATGGCTTGTTCTTGAGTTTGCTTTTATCAAAAAGGTTGAATATTTTGTGGTGAAAAAACGTCTTCAATTACTTCTCTTTTTAAGAGTATCTCATGGTTCTTATTATTGTCAAAATGTGTGCAGGATAAGCGAGGTCATTTGAATTACGTGTAATGAAATAGCCATTACAATAAATATTGCCTATGCTGTAACTGAACCCATTAGTGCCCCAATTGTAAAACGAGTGAAACATCTGTTCACCACGTAATGACACATACAGGCGTTAGAACTGAGGTCTAATAAACTTATTTTTTTTATTGTTCTAGCCAAATCCTGTTCAACGATAGTTAGTCTGGTGCAGGGCTACACCTGTGTCAAGAGCAATGTTAAAGCTTTGCCTTCACTGTGTTTTAACAATTTACCGCAGTCTTTTCTTTAGAATCGTGTTCAAAGTCAATAAATAACTTTTATTCAGGCTTATTCAGTATTGCTAGATACATGGAATTATCTGTAAGCGAATGGATTTGTTAAATTGGCCTTATATGGTTATTAATTTACTCAGATATAAGTTGGGTCTGCATCTCAAAATGTCTAATTAGCAGCAACTTACAGAGAGTTTGGTTTGAACACCAAACTTGGCTCATTTTGATGAGAAGATTTCTAGGTGTCATGATATTTTTATATTAAGTCTTTTCATTTCGGTACAGATTGTTAATTTAAGGCATGGTTTGAGTTCTAACCCCACGCAGAGATCTCAACACGAGCTCTATTAGAGCCTCTAACCTGAAACTGCACTTACATTCTATTCAACTTCACCAGAGAGGAATTCAGATGTATCTATATCGACACACTGAAATGTTGTGTAACACTATAGGCAGGATAGAACTCGTAATATGGCACGTACTGCACGATGTTTGATCAGCAGAACGCTAGGTGCTTAGGATTATCTCACCACGATAATTACTCCACGATCACACAATCAAGCAGGGACCTCCCTAGCTAGGACCTCCCTGGACTATATATGTGAACATTCATTACAATATGTTAATGAGCACATCGCTGAACCTATTCAGTTTAACCCGCGCTGATAATCGAAATTACAAGGGTTCAGCGCTCACCTATTGTATTGGTGTGTAAAGAAAACCATGGATGAGGACGATGTTGATGTCGAGAATGACTGTGATGACGGGTGTGTTTCACCAACCAGTAATTTACCTTACTGATGTGACATATGTGTAACTTTTGATTGGGGAAAGCAATCAAGTCACTATATTATCGCTCAAATCATTTCCAACTACTGCGGGGGAGTGCGGCGTTTGACCGCCCAATACTGGTATTTGTATCTCGAAAATGTCAAAAGTGACCTTCGCGACAAGTTTTATATTTTACTATGGTTACCTGTCATCAGTTCTAGCATCCATGACGGGGGGTTTATCCGCTAGCATCCGTGACAGGGGGTTTATCCGAGTATGTTAATACTGAACAGCTGAATGACATTTAATACAGATGAGTTATCATTCGACAGCGATATTTCAGGCACTTCTACTAGTTCTAGTCTTGCATTAGCTCCGGTCGAACGGTAATATAAATATATACTCGGACGTCTTGTAGAGCTAGTCTTGCATATGGCAAAGAAACTCCACCTCTGACAGCGTCTGCGCTATTTACTACTTTTGATCTCTCACTTCCGCACTGTAGCATGGCATCAGATCATCAAAAGACCAGGGCCAAGTGCCTTGCCTAGTCTTGCATCTGATTGCAGCCAGGTACCTCTCACAAAGTCTGCACTGGTAGCTGCTGTCAGTCTCTCTCTTTTATGTTTATGTCTGAGCTGTACATATGTAAGTCCATTTTGGAAAATCATCAAGTGCATGTGAAATGCTGGTTTTTATAGGGAAATATTTTTGCTACTAATTCAAAGGAATTGGGTAGGAGTAGACACTAACTTCCATCATTCACTTGTCCCATAGCAATTTGTACTTGTCCCATGTGAAACCTACTTGCACCATAAGACATGGAAGTTCACATGGTATGGTTGTTTTTCTTGATATAAGTTGCAAAATCTTATGTAAAAAGATTATTGCATTAAAATTATTTATACTCCAATCAGTAAATGTTAAGTATCTTTAAAATTTCTGTACAGCTTTATGAAAACAGGTTTCTAAAAATATTAAATGATACAAATCCACCCCTTGTAAATGCAAGATATTAGTGGCTTCATTCATTGGTTGGTCATAGCAGTTGAATTTACCAGCTGAGGTCATATTGGCCCTTTATGAATATTTTGTGCCTGTTGCGCCAACAGACTCGCAGATTGACACATTGGTTGTACAACAGTCTGCCAAAACACAACGTGTTGGCTTGCGCGCTCGGTCATCGTAGCGCAGTGGGTAATGCACCAACGTCACAACGCGTAGTGTTAAATCAATAGTGCCTTAAAAACCTTTCACGAAACCCCTGCAACTAGTTCGACCTTACATCACTGTCATGACGCTAGCTAGTTATCGAGACAATGCATACTACGACACGTAACAAGCACAGGGATTTGCATTGGCCTGCCAGCCGTTATCTTCTATGTATACATAGAAGATAGCGACTGGCAGGCCAATGTAAATCCCTGTTGTAACAAGTGCTTCTGTTTTTGATTCATCAGGTACTGGTAGAATAAAGCAACTTCGGTTAAACCGTACATGACTCAGTGAGTCTTAATTATTAGTCAAAGAACTTCACCACACACAAAACTGGCGTATGGTTCAGTGCTGTACGGTTGCTGATTATTCTCTCTTACACGCTCGGCTGCACATCGAAAGACGCTGAAACCTCAGTCTTCGATGCTTCAGTGTTTGCTCGAGATAACATTCCCGAAGTAATTAACATGTCTGGTCGGACAAGTACTTGGGACTTAGCGCTTGCCCATAAGCAGAACCACCTGTCCCGGGCAAGCAGTCAACCGTTAGTGTCCAGCCATGTTGGGTGACACAAATATTCATTGAAACCAACCAATCCTGTTCAGCTACCTCTAGATACAAACCTCATTGAACTGTCTGTCTTTCATGTTGAAAGCCGCGGTTGTACAACTAAAGATAAAGCATGGCCAATGGAAGAACTAGTAAATATTGTGAAAATCCATCCCTCAACCATTGTCGCTAATTTAAGATATATTGATACAATTTGTAAAAACAAAGCTACCATATTTTCTACTATGGACTGCACCTGCTTGACTAGAAAGTGACAAATTAAGGGATGTCTGTGAAGTAGTCTCTAAGGTGTACACCAGTTCTTACATCTTCCATTTGGAATGATGTTACTTACATGGGTGCAACTAAAGCAGGTTTATCAGTAGCCGGCCGAACTAGTTGGCTCTACATGATTTCCCCAAGATCAGGTTAAGCTCATTCTCTGAGTTTTTACCATAGTCAGCAAGGTTTTCCATCACTTTCATAAGTGATCAGTTTGAGTTCAGTGTAATAAATGTAAATAGTATAGCAGCCCTGTTTCTCCAGAAGATTAATTAGATGACAGGATGATTTCTATGAACCAGCTCCAGAAATGGCAGACATGTTGTAATTTCACTACGGGAGCTATTGAGTGAATGAGCCAAGGCAAGGGTATTGTGGCGGGGGGGCGGCACTAAAGTGTATAGAGGTAGTATATATGTGCCGCTCGACGGGGTATGTTTTTTCAGCCTCTCGACTTGTACGACGGGTTTTTGGGCCTCATACTTGTACAACGGGGTATGTCTTTCAGCCTCAATCTGTATGACGGGTTATGCTTTCGCATAATACCTTGTATGACGGGGTATGCTTTTGGCCATTTTGACCTTGTATGACGGGTATGGGTTTTCGAGGTCCCGTGGCACACCCCTATCCAGAATAAGGCCAAGTGCCCCCGCCCGCCCTCCGGGATGATGAGGTGTGAGGTTTAGCATGCTAGAGTAGTGAGGTTTAGTTATGTCAGGGCAAGCTGCTCTCTATATAATGTAAAACAAAGGAGATTTTGATTGTGACCCTCTAATATGAATTATCATTGTATTATCATATATGATCATCTTATGTGAACAGTGTTGTTCATCCTGATGGCACAGGCTTTGTCACAGAATGGGATAAACATCCCTGGAATATGGACCAGGTTTGTCTTCAATTGTAGTATCTTCTTACTTAATCCTATTATGACTTTGCATTGTACCAAATGGTTTGAAAGAATGATTGAAAATGTGTGGTTAATTGTTCTTTCAAAGTCTTGGCAATTAGAAACAGACTGGCCAATCAACGAGAAAGATATGGAGGTGCTCGGCAACGATTGGCAAGAAGACCAGTATCCTTACTTGTAAAAAATATCAATTACGTATATCTCCTCTTTGTTGCAAACGCATATGTGATTGCACCTTAGTATACCAGTTACTTTTCATCAAACAAGTTTACATGGTATATTGTTGTTTTTTACTGAATCTTGCGTGTAAGTTGAAAATAAAGTGTTATTGAAATATAGTCTGCCTTGACATTGGTCCAAGACATCATATGTGTTCTGTCCCAACCAAACTCAAGCCAAAACCTGCAACAAAGGTTGTGTGGTGCGATGAAGAAAAAGCAACTTTTCTCTCAGCATTTGTACGTTGCAGTTCATTTTGGCTTGATATTGTTATCAATGCTATGTTTCTATGCATGAAAATATCCACATTACTAGTAATGAGTGTCTCATCAGAATGCTGGATTTCTGTGAATGGCTAGATATGCCCCTGCATTCCAAACTTAACCATGCCTCCTCTGCATTGAGCTACTCATGCAAATGAGTCGTCATTAATTATTCTTCACGCTTTTCCTCCAGGACGCTTATCCTAAAATGTGGAGTAAGATTGCTACTCTTATACCATCCAAAACTCTGCAGCAAGTTCGGAATTATGGCCGCAAATATGTCACAGCAAAGGTGATTTCTTCTTTCCTGCATATGACTGGTCCGTTGAAGCTGTTAACACCATACTATAAGTGTATGCACAGCTGTTAACTATTATCAGTGTCCAAAAATCCACTTCATATTCATCCCACCATAAATCTGATATTTACTTACTTCCATAAATCAAATAAATCTACCCACTTGTTTTCCATTTTTCCCCTTTAAGGTTCAGGGAAAAAATGTATCTACCAAGAAAAAGGTGTTAACCTCAAAGATTTCATTACCTGGTGGTAAGGTTTTTTAGGGATTTAAATATGTCTCTCATACTACCTGATATTGAGCTTTTTATAGTAAAATAAACATGGGATATATGCTTAGATGATGGTAAAATCATTTTTCCTATTGGTTTATATATTGATTTGTGTTTCAGTCCAAAAGAGGAAGGTCAATCCCAAAGTAAAATCTGTTGCTGGTGAAGTTGTTCATATAAAACCTGCTCTAGAAGATGCAACCTCATCATCTTCAGAGATTGACATAGAAGATTGCAGTGATAATGAATACCATAAGCATGATTGCTTACCCCATGAAACTGCCAGCTCTGGGATCGCATGTGAATCACTTCCCAGTACTTCTAAGCAACTTTCCGGAGAACAGACCACAAACAGCACAGCAGTGGAAAGCACGGCCATTGAAGAGGGACAATCAGTTGCTTTGGAAATTGATGGAAAAACACCATCTCACATAAGATGCGGGGAATATGAGATCCCAGCGCTGGTTGATGTACCAGGAGTAAATACTGATGAGAATCACTCACTGGATGAAGCAAAACCAGTTGCTCCTGCTGGTGATGATACTTTGGAAGAGGCTTCTACATTCTCTTTGGGGTTATCTAAGCCATCACCTCATTTGGATGGTGAGTAGGCTTAAGTATGTGTATGATAATTTTTCATCTGTTATCTCAATTTTGGAAACAGAGTTGTTTCCTAAGCATACATCTGTCTTTCTCATTGTAAAAACGATGCTTGTCAATTTGCTTAACATGATTTGTGCACTACATTTTTGTTTAGGTTACCCAGTGATGTCATCGAAAGGTGAGATAGTTTATCTTCCAAACCCAACTGCAGAACTACAGATGGATAGATCATCTGTGAGCCGAGAAGAGAAATTGATTCATTCAGAATTCTTTGATGGAAAATCTGGAGTGAAAAATGAAAATAGATATTTGAAGATAAGGAACTATATTCTGGACTCATGGTGGGTTGTTATTTATTCTTATTTTAATTTTAGAAGCCATGCACTATAAAGTATGAACACTTTCATATTTCTAATGGTAAACCCTTGACCCCAACTGAGATACTCATCATACCCCTTCTCTCTTAGTAATACTCTGCTGCCCTAGTCATACACGCCCTGCCCTAGTTATACACACCCTGCCCTAGTTATACACACCCTAAACTAGTCATACATGCCCTGCCCTAGTTATACACACCCTACCCTAGTCATACACCCCTGCCCTAGTTATACACACCCTACCCTAGTCATACACCCTGTCCTAGTCATAGACCCCCTACCCTACCCTAGCCATACACCCCTGTCCTAGATATGCACACACTACCCTAGTTGTACACATCCTACCTTAGTTATACACACCCCATCCTAGTTACACACACCCTATCCAAATTATACATACACTACACTAGTTGTACACACCCTACCCTAGCTATACACCCTACCCTAGTTGTCAACACCCTAACATGGTTATACTCACACTACCCTAGTCATACACCCCTGCCCCACCTAGTCATACTCCCCTACCTTAGTCATACATCCCTGCCTTAGTCATACACCCCTGCCTTAGTCTTACACACCTGCCTTAGTCATACACCCCTGCCTTAGTCTTACACACCTGCCTTAGTCATACACCCCTGACTTAGTCTTACACACCTGCCTTAGTCATAACCCCTGCCTTAGTCTTACACATCTGCCTTAGTCATACACACCTGCCTACACCCCTGCCTTAGTCTTACACACCTGCCTTAGTCATACACACCTGCCTTAGTCATACACCCCTGCCTTAGTCTTACACACCTGTCTTAGTCATACACACCTGCCTACACCCCTGCCTTAGTCTTACACACCTGCCTTAGTCATACACCCCTGCCTTAGTCTTACACACCTGCCTTAGTCATACACCCCTGCCTTAGTCTTACACCCCTGCCTTAGTCTTACACACCTGCCTTAGTCTTACACACCTGCCTTAGTCTTACACACCTGCCTTAGTCATACACCCCTGCCTTAGTCATACACCCCTGCCTTAGTCTTACACACCTGCCTTAGTCTTACACACCTGCCTTAGTCATACATCCCTGCCTTAGTCTTACACCCCTGCCTTAGTCTTACACACCTGCCTTAGTCATACACACCTGCCTTAGTCATACACCCCTGCCTTAGTCTTACACCCCTGCCTTAGTCTTACACCCCTGCCTTAGTCATACACCCCTGCCTTAGTCATACACCCCTGCCTTAGTCTTACACCCCTGCCTTAGTCATACACACCTGCCTTAGTCTTACATCCCTGCCTTAATCATACACCCCTGCCTTAGTCATACACCCCTGCCTTAGTCATCCCTCCACACAATAGTCACACTCTATGCCCTGGTCATACACCATTTACACTGGTCATGCACCCTCAGCTCAAGTAATGAATCCTGTATCCTCAACATACACCCCACCCTAATCATAGACACCCTGGCCTAGTCATTCACCTGTCTTACTCATGTACCCATCAACCTATTCATCCCATATACAACTTGTGTGATATCATGTACAATGTCTTTGTATGTAGTTTTCTCATCAAATTTAATGAGGATTGATTCTACAGGGAAAAGTGTCGTTCTAATCACTTGAACAAAACAAGTGTGCGCACTGGGTTAAGGAGCTGTGGAGATGTGAATTGTATTGGACGAGTACACAGATATTTGGAACAGATTGGGGCCATCAATTTTGGATCTGGTATGACAATTTAGCTGTTTAGTGGCTGAGCTTAGCTTATTTAATATGCATCATTTGTTTTCAAAGCATTATAATGATAAAGATAATTTGGAATCTATGCTATGTAAGAAACATATACTTTAACGTATTTGGTTTTAAGTCCTTATTGTAAGACAGATCAGTCATATACTCACCCTTGTTTTGTTCTGTGTATCAGAGAAAGCCCAGTACAACCAAGAGGTTCCCAAAATATCATCCTCATCTTCTGCATCTCATCCTAGAACTAACCCTGATAAGAATTCCTGCAGAGAGGCCAGTGTAAGTATTTATTGTTTAAACACTAATATTCCTTGTTTTATGAAGCCAATTCTGAAAGTTATGTTTTGTCTGGCAGGGTTTTAGGAAAAGGAGGGTTCGTGATGAAGAGGGACATTGGGTACCTCCGGAGGAACTCGAGGGCAAAACCATTCTCGTGAGTGCAACACCCACCCTCCCTTATTACTTGTTGTATAAACAAACACATATGTATTTGTGTTGAAATCATATCATCTTTGGAACATTTATGTTTTGTATTGAATTCATAACATCACTAGAGTATCTAAATTTTATGATTCAGCATATTGAGCCCGAATCCAAAGAGAAGAAAGTGAATAAGTCCAAGGATCCATTCAAACTCATTCCTTGTGAGGCACAAGAGAACAGTAATGTAAGCCACATCTTGGTTCAACTAAATACAATTTTGTTTTGGAGAGTGATTAGGGACAATTTGTTTAGTCCCAACCCAACTACCCAGGACAAATGTTAATGTCCAAAGTTGTTGGGAATAAGTGAAATTTGGCTGCTTAATTAAGATTTTATTCCCCTATGAAATGCAATTTTGACAATGAGCATGTTTCAAAACATCTTAGCTAGCTAGAAATTCTTGGTATATTGTCTGATTAGACCTAATTAATTGTTTTTCTTGTGCACATGTCATAAGATTCAATTATTGGATGTCAGCAGACTGATTTATAAGAGATTCAAAATACACTACCAAATCATTTCCTAGAAACATTGAGTTCCAAATAATTTGAACTATTGTTCTTGATTGTGGAATGATTTATTATCTCCTTGACAAGTGACCGTCACGATAATTAATGGTTTGTTCATAATACAGGTACCATATAAGATTACATTTGAGGCAATAGCAGTGAGTATCATGGATATTCACAGCCAACTATCACACACAGAGGTAGCTGGCTTGCTGGGAGGTGTATATATACCTGCTGGTTGTAACATGCCAGCTCAATTGGTGATCAAGTCTGCCGTGCCCTGCCTGACGGACAGTACCCATATACAGTGTGATATTGATCCTGGTAAATTGAGTACCTTGTGCTTCTGGTAGCAAAGCATTGTATCAAATATTTCTGATGTTGTGGTTTTTTTATGATATTAAACTAAATAGTTCTGAATTATTGATTAATTTATGCACCAGTGTAGTTTAATACTGTACTGCTTGTTTCAGTGTCACAATTGGAAGCCTGTGATAAGATCGTGAGCTGCAGTCAGACAGTGGTAGGCTGGTACCACTCCCATCCAACATTTGATGCCAAGCCTTCTATCCGTGACCTTGACACCCAATACAAGTATCAGGTAGAAAGCTTAACTCATTTAGTCGTATTAGATGAATTGGAAATGAAGATGAATTCTTGATGTCAAATGTTCATGAAATGTGTGATTGTTCTTGCTCTTGAGGAATGGTATGGAAAAGATGGTTCACCTTATATTGGGGCTATTGTGAGTCCCTGGATTGGACGTAACCGCGGCACGGATATCAATAGCATTGTTGTTCGTCATCACACAGACGGAGAGTCTACGGCTGTTAAAGCTGGTACGTGATTTGTCAGTTCAGCAGCTTTCCAGACATACCACTTAGGCTCAGATCCCTTATAGAGCCTCTCTACAAATATACTTCTTTATGGGACTTCCCGTTTGAAGATCTACCTGGTTTACTTATACTAGGCTAAGTGGTTGACAAGCGTTACAAATAATCTCCTATAGTTGGTTACAAATAAAATGCAACTTTCTTCACAATGATCACGTCCCAGGTTTTTATCATCATTCTAATATCAGGTTAGGTTCAGTTAAAATTTCGACCGTTTGAGGTATGTAGCCATAACACTGTGGACAGTCATAACACTGTGGGTGCTTTGGTTAATAAAGGCTTTCATGTCCACCAAAGTAGATCTAGGGGTGCTTAGGCTGATATGATAGGCCCTTAGCTTTCATGTATTAATTACCCTGGGTCAGAAAAAAAGATTTGAAGTGAACCATTTAATTATTTAGAAATGCTGCAGTGTCATATGTGTTTCAGGAGCACCTCAACATGCTGTTCCACACCTGTTAAACTGGCAGCCTGATTGGGAGCATTGGAGTGATAAGATCTTCATTGAGCGAGTCACATCACTTATTACACACTGTTCTCACCGGCCTCACAGAGTGGCACTCACTCATCAGCATGATGGCTGGGGTGCAGTAGGCTGTCTCAACAAGGTTCACTCATCAAATATCATGTAGCCTTACTACCATATAAATTATGCACTGGCATAAAAGGTATATTTATTTGAGCTTTTGTTGTGTCAGGTACTGGAAGCAGCTGATAAATGGTTACCTCCGGATCTGAGTGCCACCCAAAAGCAGAAGTTGAAAACCTCTCTGCAATTCTTGCTTACTGATATTTATGCTGATAATTGTAATTAGCAAAATATTTTAACATTTACCAGATGCAAATTGTTTATTAATAAAGATTCAAAACAAAATAATTTGTATTCAAGTATATTCACAGAACAGCCAATGACTTTTATTAGCCTGCCCTTTGGGTCATCTCCCCACTCCTGAATAAGGACCATCCAACTTCAGTCAAATTTTTATTATGGTGTTGGTTTTTAGAATTCATCTATAATAGTAATCGTGAGTTTTTATTTTTTATAATTTCTTCTTTTTTGCTTATTGCAGAAACAGGGCATTCCAACTTCCTGTGCAGGCATGTTGTAACCAGGGCTTTGTGCAGTCAATATGTCCCTTTCAAGGGTATTAACTTTTGGTTTTACAAATATTACCTAAATTTAATCTAGGACAAGACAGCAGCTGATTCGGGGGGATTATATTGCCACATTTTTATATATATCACTGAGTTTCCCAAATTACTGACATCAAATAATCCCCCTTTGTCATATCCCACATTGACAGAACAAAACATTTTATGCCCACTTTCACTTCTTCCAGGCACTTGGTATTGATAGATTGGATCAATTTTAGCAGATGGGATCTTCATCCTAAATTTTCTTGAAATTGTATCAGTAACAAGAAATATTCACAGGTTCAAACATTTTATTGAAATAACACTATTAATTATAGCTATTTCATGCTTCAACAAGCAATATGAAATCTTGAATACATTTGAATGGACGGATGTAATGTTTGCAATTTCTCATCAGCAGAACAGGATCACAGTTGGAATAATCCGAGACATTAGACATGCCCTGCAGCAGAAATTATTGCATATATTTACACAATCAAAATCTTTGCAGATTGTGAACGGTATATTGAGCTCTGTGGTGGTGGGAGATGAGTGGCACAGGCTCCTGAGAGGGTGTTTGTGAGCAGAGAAATCAATAGTCATCTTCAGGATCCTCCTCTCCCTCATCAATCTCCTCGGCTGCTTCTGCGGCCTCTTGTTGAGCCGCCCTCAATGCTGCCTCTTCTTCTGGTGTAGGGTCATCTATTTCAGTTATCTCAGGTCCACTTGGGAATTCCTCTTGTACTGCAGGTGGTGCGGGTGGGCTGTAATTATCTGAGCTATATTTGTGACCCCAGCCGATGTACACATTCTCAAATTTCCTGAAAAAAAGCAATAATTCATTAGCCTTCAATTGTAATAGTTAGCAAACAAGTTATTCAAATATATCTCCCCCTGCTTCATATAGCCCTGAAGAAAACTATTTACTTTTCTGTGGCAAAGGCATGGGCTCCTGGCCATAGGTTTGAGTGCATTATAGACACAGCATATTGGGGCACAAGCTTTGATGAGAGTCTAGGTGTCCAGGGAGGCATGTTGTCAACCTCTGCATCATCACTCAGTGGTGTCAATAACGGGGGTCCTTCCTCCTGAACAGGCTCATCAGGTTCCTCCCTTTCTTCTTCATCTTCATCTTCATCAAAGTCATCCTCATTCTTTTGTACAGGGTTCCACCACTTGCAACGGCCCTATTGCAAGACATACCAGCTGCACATTACTAGAGGGCCCTTGAATAGTTTATTGAAGCTCCTTAACTAAGTCAAGACTTTTTAAATTTTAAATCACAAAACCAAGAAACCATTAACAAGCATTTTGAATGAATAAATATTGAGCAACATCACAATTTATCTTGAAAAATATTTGAAAGATAAATAATGCTATATAAAAAAAACTTCACCAACATCATTTCTTTGAGATGAATAATATATAACACTGAATGATCACTTGATAAGTAACAAAGAGTGAGTACCTGTGGTAGAATATGCTGGACATGATGTACCCAGTTAGATAGAGATGGATCAACAAGCTCCCTCACTGGGATGCCCTCAAATTCTGAGTTCTCCACAAAGTTTTCTCTGCCTTAAACACATATTCAATATCTTAAGCATTTTCACTGTAGATTGATATTGAGCTTTGGCTACAACTGACAAGATTGTAAGATCTGCATCGTTTAGAGAACGTGGATAAGTCAATCTACCAGCTCCGTCTTCGTCCTCTTCTTCTTCCTCATCATCAAACTGGTAGAATCCCAGGGGTGATATATGTGTACCTGCGCTGATACGTGCTATCTGTGCTCTCAAATAGTTGGCTTCATTTCCAGGGAAAGGAGGGTAGCTGACCACCTGTGTTAATCAAGGTTAATTTGTAACAGATGCATGCAGAAGACATTTAACATGACAAAATGATTGAGAAAGCATTGCACCATGTCAGTTGTTATATTTTGATAAAACAAGTATCTTACTGGTGCATCTAGTCTTCCAGTCAAGAATTTCTTAATTTTTCTGCCCCCTGAGATTTGTGCTGGGGTGACTGGGGGAAGTTTGATCCATGGCTTGCCAGGATCATTGCAAACGAAGTATGTCTTCTTGTTTGCACCAGTTCGGTTCTCCTCCTTTGGTGCAACTGGAGGGGGTTTGTAGTCAGGTTTTGGAGTAACATCTTCCTCACTCTCTTCTGAAAACAAAAATGTGAAAACAATGTTTATGTTTTACAATCTGTATAGTCCTGCACAATGCTGAGATGCATTACTGTATGGGAAAAAATGTTACCATCTTCCTCATCATCATTTTCTTTCTCAGTGGCTTCTTCTTCATGTGCCTCTTCAGTCTGTTACCCATAAACATATAATTTTTCAGTTAGGTTTTACAGTAACTTGTTGAATTAATATCCAATCGATGAACAATTAAATAATAAGCTGTACCTCCTCTTCCTCCTCCTCTTCTTCTTCGCCCTCCCGATATTCAACTTCAGCAACCAGATAGTTCTGTTCAGTACCCATTACTTTACCCCAGAAACGCAAATGTTGCAGTGGATGATTGTCAACCAAGTTTTTCAAGGAGAGCCAAATGCGAATCATTTCTTCTCGGCTCAGACCAATCCCTGCCTGCTCAAAGTAGAAGCACAACTCCATAAGATTAGGTAAAGGTGTTTCTACATCTTCTTCGGGCTCTACATCTCCCTCTTCTCCTTCTCCCTTCTGCAATCAGACATGAAAAGTAGATTTTAATGAAAGGCCATGTTTTTACTGATTTGATTTTAATCTTTTGAAGCTGATATAGTTGTTCCTACTGAGAACAGCTTCTGTTGTATCTCTGCAAGGGCAACCTCTGTTGATTTGTCGGTTCTGTTTTGAACAGTGTCTACATTTGATGTGAATTTAGTTTTCTTCTCGTTGCTGCTGATATCTTCAAATGTATCAACAACATTCTCAGGCCGCTCATCCAAAATTTTTGTGAGAACAGAGGCCAGATGATCATACCTGAAACAAATACATTGCTTTCAGTAACAAACTGAAGTAAATCAACAGATTTTATGCATTTTCCCCCTCTCCAACAAGCCTTCTAGGGCAAAGATCAGCCAAAAATCTACATGAAAACATTTCTTGCTGAGGGTGGTGATATGCCAATTAAAGTTTCAGAGGAAGAGTAGGGCTAGTATTATCTGCTCAGAGACAATACTAGTCATATTGCCCTAACACACATGAATCAGTGATGGCTACTGTTGACAGGCTCCATTGTAGGAATAGACATATCCAGGTAGGAGATCAGAAGATGAGAGGCACCATATTTGTGCGCCATCCGTTCAAGTTACAACAACAAACACAAACTATAATGATGCAAGGCCAAGCGTAACCCAACAGGACATCTGGGTAGATGTCCAAGGATGTTTGATCCCAACACAATGCACAAATCCACAATTTAAATCAGATACCTCATACAAATATGTCCTGGTGAGTTATTTGGTTTCATTGCATGTTTTGATGGTAATGAACAAATTTCATTTTGTTTTCTAGATACTAAATCCATGTGTGACATTCAAAACACATTACCATTCGCTCGGAAAATGAAGACGCAGGATAGTATAGAATAGAAGTATATCGTTCGACTGGGTCTAGACTCTAGGCCAAGGGGCCAGTGCTATCTGTGCAGTTAAAAACCTCTACACCTGTACACTGACTACAGTACAGTCTTAACGTCAGTTTGTGAATGCAAAAAAATATATATTATTAATCAAAATTCTTAATGCACGAATATTTGACTTCATATACTAGCGACCTAGGGACAAGCTGTCAGTGTTGCACGATTATTGAATTGATATACTAGCGACCTAGGCTAGGAACACGGTGTCAGTGAGTATTCTGTCAAACACAAACGTGTTCGAAATCTTCAACATTCCAATCGTTCAATTATGTTGGACATTTTAATTCGTGGAAATTTACAATTGAATGAAGAAAGTCTACATCGAACTCACAAATTCAATCCAGTCTTTGTGCTCACTGACAAAAGATACGATTTTGCATTTGTCAAGTGACGATTTTCTGAGTTTGTTTGGTCCATGATGTTCGGGGTGGCTGGTTTGGAACCTTGGCGACTGGCGTTTCTTTCGTTGTTAACAGTTTCCTCGGTCATCCTGCAAACGACAAACGAGAATTCATGTGCCTTAAACCGTGCACATTTATATTCAAGTAGCAGTCGTGTAATTCTTAATCTACCTTGGTAGAAAATAATAAAATGACAAGAACTCTGTTCACATACACTGTGATTTATGGAGACGGTTCTGAGCCACAGCTTCGTCTCGTCGCGTTGCCACGGTAAACACGGTTGTGGTGGTTGTGGTGTGCAGAACGTCATCACTTCTCACTCACCCGCACAACGATGACGTAGTGCGCATGGACATGTCAAGAATGTTGACATTTTAAAGTTATTATTCCCATTTCCGATTGAAATAAACGCTATTTGGGGGATTAACCATTGATTCATTTGAAGGTATCGATGTCATTAATTTTGTCTTGAACATATGAAAGTATGAATTTTGGTTTTACTCTGTTATTGCAGTTTGTATAGAAATTATATTTGGGTTGGGCCGGGCCGGTGACCAGTGTCAGTGACTTGTGCGTTGTGGGCCTGAAGCTACGAAACTCTCTTTTGAAGTCTTTAATCGTCAATATCATACAAAATCTGTCGCAATGGAATCATGGATTTTATTTACAAAAATCACTGTATACATGTTTCGATCGGAGTAAGGGAAAGGGAAAAAAATGTTACTCCTTTCCAAAAAATGAGCTAGTTAAAAGTATGACAGTTAACTTACTTAAAAATACAAAAACTAACTGGTCTCATGTAGGAAAGCTATAGGACACAAGATATGAGTTGGAATTCTTTAGCTTTGGTGTTCTATTAAATAAGCCTATCATAGGCTATGTAGAGATGGGGTGGGAAGGGGGTTGTGTGAGCTTAGCTTTATAACACACAGTATTGGTTAGCTCCGGTCATAACGGTAACATGAATTTATACTGACGTCTTGTAGGGCTAAGTATTGGTTACAATGTGAACATTGACAGCTAAACATACTATATAAAAGAGCAACATTCTGATGCTATACTCAGTCAGTTTGCAATGACTTCAATGTTGTTGTTTGAACTGAAGCTGCTTTTATTGGCCAGAGGGCACTTTGTTATTTTCTATGTCCAAATCTGTGAGCTTTGCTCTATACACCTGTATTGTCCATTCAAATTCAGAGATATCCTTAATGGTTTATAGCGAGAACTCATTTGACACAGGTTGATATTAATCCTGTGACTTGTATCGCTCAAATTATCAAGCCATGTCAAATTGTTACATACTGGTTTGCGTAATGTTGAATATTCGCACATTTGTGTCAACAAATAGCACTATTATGTTGTCAAAGAAGAAAGAACCGAAGGGAAGTACCTTGCACCAAGGCATTGCTGGCAGATATATCAAAAGAGATACACCTCCCCTGTTGAGAAGTGAGTGCTTTTGAAACACTCTGGATGTGTCTCTCAGCATGGTGTTGATAATGGCATAAATATATGTATAAATGATATCTTATACATCAATCGGACAGCAGGATTAGTTGTGAATTTGTTTTCTCTTTCAGCCAACTGTAATAGTGTTGCCAGGCAGGGTTCAAGCTTTGAACGTAGATCTGGAAAATCTCAAACAGCATATGCCCCGCAACATCATGCATTGCTACAATCACAGACGCTTGATGATAACAAATCATCCTCCTCTTCTTCTCTCACTACAAAATTACCTTCTCCTGCAAAGGAGCAGGTTTCTGCAGCTTCTCATCCAATGTACATCAAACCCACAGGCTTACCTGTTAATGTGGCAAGCATTGCTGTGGCAAAAGAACAAAAGCAATTGCAAGGTCAACCGCAGCAGGCACTAGAGATGCAAATGCATAATCTTTCTTTGAATGCGGCTCCTCAAGAAGAAGGTATCCAACAAGCACAGGAAAGGATATCTAGTTCATCAGCATTCCCCCAGCTAGACACCAGTGTCGTGAGACGTAGTCACAGTTTCACAGCTGCTAGTCTTCAACAAAGGGCTGATGTCCAAAGTATGTTAATTTTAGTTTTGATATGAGGATAGTCAAAAATCTAAACTGAGAAATGAGTTCATTTCTATTCCTCAAATGTGAATCATATATCACTTTCAGTGGACGAATTGATGAAGAAACAAATTGAGCTTTCCAGGCGACCTACTCACAGCAGTGCGTCAGACCTTGAAAAATATTTCTACCAAAAACAGCAAGAGTTGTCAGGCCGATTTCAACAGCCCCAGCTGATTGAGCATCAGGCTGAAAGCTTCATGACTCAGTATGAACCAGGTCAGGCTTTGGTAGATGAGTATTATCAGATGGAGTATCCACACCAGGAGGCTGTGCAGGCTGCAGCTGATCATCACTGGTCTCGTAGAAACTCTGGTGAGCTCAGTGTCCACACCACAGAGGCTACTTCAGGTGCCTTAGTAACACAAAGTGGTATGTCTTTCTGATCAAGGTATAGCGGTCAATCGATTAATATTAAACTATTCATGACTTTCATTTTATATGTGACAGGGCCATCTGGTCTTATATCACAGCAATCAGAGCTTCCAATGCCTCCGGGCTGGTCTGTGGACTGGACAGTCAGAGGCCGGAAATATTATGTTGACCACAACACACAAACAACGCACTGGAGTCATCCTCTTGAACAAGAAGCACTTCCCACTGGATGGGAAAAAATTGAATCAGCAGAGCACGGAGTTTACTACATTAAGTGGGCAGCATGGTCTACAATTTCAAAAACAACAGTTGTGCTCTGCTTTGAGATAATATTCTAAAAGCCACCTTAATCTGTTTCTGATTTTAACATCTTAAACATCTTAAGAGTTTACAGGCGGACACGGCTGCCTTTTCAGTGATAGAATTCACAGATGCAATATTTTGTTCTTGCAGCCACATAACAAAGACCAGTCAATATCACCACCCATGTTCACCACTGGGCCAGCCATATGTTGTATCTGGGGTACCTCTACAATACCAACAGGCATCCCAGTCCTACCCACTCTATAGCTCTTCCATGGAGGCAGGCGTGGGGTCAAATCAGTACCACCAACAGCAGCAGCAGCTTGTCCCAGCCAATCCTTACCTCAATGCAGGCTAGTAAATATTTTATTCAGAGGCCAATAGCATCTCATGTCAGAAAAAAAGGTTGATGACTGTATTGGGGTATTTAATTACTCGGAGATTACCAGCGAATATGTTTTACCCCAATCTAATATCAGCAATCTGTGTCTAAAGTGTCTTCCAATAGGTTTTCATACTTCATTTTTTTCCTTCTGCTATTCATATTCAGTGGTTGTTATGGTTAATTTGGTTTTCAGAAATCCCAGAATGGCTCTATGTTTACTATCATGCTTCCCCACAGCTGGATCACAAGCTTAAGGTTGTTTCCAAAACTACAATAGCATTCATCATAATCTTAACCTGTTATGTGGGATTTTCTTCATATGTGTATGACTGGTTTCAGTGGGAATTATTTCGTCTTCCACAACTTGAGTGCTTCGAAGCAATGCATTTACGGCTCTATAAGCAGGAGGCTCAGCAGATAGTCATGAAATATGAGAGATTTCGTTTAGCTCTCAGTGTGGAAATGGACAAGCGTAAAAAAGAAAGCAATCAAAACAGGACAGTGTTATATGACCGGAATAATGACATGTATCAGGACAAGTCTACGTACGGTTACCAGGCCAATGAACGACAGCCTCTCACACGTCATCCACAAATTCTACCTTTCAGTCAAGTGGCCCAAAGAGAACATTGGCTTGCTCAGGCACAAAATGAAAGTGGGTCAAAAGGTCAATGTATGATGCCAGCTCGAATTGTGAGTGAGTCAGGAAGATGCTCCGACAATCCTCAGTTTGCTCAGCAACCATTAAGTCACATAGTGCACAAACAATCCACACAGATGCAATATGACAGTAACCCTGTGGAGAATGTAGGTCCTATAAGAATGACAAGTCCTTGTCAAATACCACCAACGTTTGTGACCACTGACAGTGAACAACTCTCTCGGAGCTTTGAAACTAAAGTATAGACTTATCACTGGCTGCTGTATTGTACATGTATTGAGAAACCAACTCCTGATTTCAATCCTCTGCTTAGTTTCTCCATCCTGCGTATCGTTCCTAATAGATTATTTCAAGCATTCAAGTGGGATCATTGTGCTTGGAACTCTTTGGTCATGCTACACCACAGTGCAAAGGGGACAACTACCTGACTAAAGATGGACCTAGATTATGGTGCTTTGTTTAAGTGTACCTGCAGGCAAACTGTGATTCATGGCAACAAGTTACATCTATTAATTTGCCCCAAATCAGCTTACCAGCTGTTTCTAGAATTTGATGGCTACAACATCTGTAGTTTCTAGCTAACCACCTGCCCACACTAGAAAAAGAAGACTCGTAACGAAAGGAAGGTTTTCATATCATCTTATATCATGCATTGAAGCGCTAAATGCACAACAAGAAGTTGGGGCTTCTGCAATTGCTATCATACCAGAAAGTGCCTGAAATGACTGCCTTTTCCCCCCTGCAGATTATGACACTGTGTTCATTTAATGATATATATATATATATATACATATATATACATTTGTATAAAACACTAATATGATGAATATATATATATTCCTTTGTGTGTCATGCATTGTTAGTAATCATGGCACACAAAACAACAAGTAACTGAAAGTCCTTTTAGGTTAACTTTGTCCATGGCTGTGCCAAGGAATGATGCAAATTTTCAATAAATACATTTTGTGGCAATTACTAACAAATGGCTGCTTTGTACACCTTGTTCTCACCTGTTATTTTTCTCATTAAATTTGTCGCTATTTTATTGGGACTACAGTTACTAAATGTAGTATCCTGTAGTTGCTTGCCAAATGCATTTTGTCACCATTGGTTAAAACAAATTTTGAATTATGATTATATCCAAACAAAAGTGAATTGCAAATACCAACCATGGCATGTTCTCCATTGCACTCGCATCTCAATTTAGAAGAAGTCTTGTTGAGTACTGCTGGCTCAGAAATATTGATCCCTCTGCTAGCTGACTGATGAGACCCAACCCATGTGCTTCCTCTTGTTGAATACAGTTAATCTGCGTTGCAAACTGATTGAACAAACAGGCTTCAGAAGAGTCTCGCAAGGGATGGGGGGGGGGGGGGGGGGGGGGGCTGGTGTACACTATTAACTTGGCCAAGAGGCAATTGTTTTTTTCATAAAGAGTCCAGCCAGACACATGTTGCAGGACATCTGTATCATCTAAGGAAAAGAGGCGCGAAACCAAATGACAGATAGGTGCCTGTAAGGTCACAGCAGCATCTTGTGAAAGGCATAGTGAGGATGTAGATATATATGCCAGCACATTTATGAACAGGCAACAGTCACTTCGGAAACCATGCAAGATGATCACAGGAGTCAAACAGATACTGAGTTCGTTGCACAATTTTTTTTATTTCATTATTTGCATCATTTAATGACATCATAATGAAGAATTATAATACTCTCACAAAAAACTCTTGCATTCTTTCATCTAAACATTCTCTGCAGAATCATTCAACATTGAATAACTGGCCAATTAGAAGCACCTTCCACATTCAGTATATTAATTTACCTGGGTAACTGACACATTAAAAAACATGGTTTCAATCCTTTTCCGTTTTACAAATACTGTAACTCAAATGATTAGCAATATAGTGAATGCAAATAATGGTGTTTATATTATATGATACCATTCTCTGCAACGTCAGTTGAATGGACTGCTATATCCAACATCAATATTGAGCTTAATAAGTACTGTCCAAGCATTAACCCTGTAACAAACGCTTGTGTTCTGTTGCCTCACCTCACAGCAACACCTTGTAACTGTCGTCTTTGAGACCATACACTATTATAGTAGCCGGGAGACTGGAATAGAACCAATGCAAGGATGGATAATCAACCAAATCAGTTACAAAAGCTGTACATATACCTGTTGGATGAAAGAGCTTTAACAGATCTCAGAAAAAAATCCTCACCATACATTTCTTTGCATATTCCGTTTTTGTTCACGAACATCTAGTATATGGTCAAATATTTTTGTGAAGTATTTCTTGTAACGTGGATACCTGTAGTAATAAGAATACAATGATATGATGAATTCAAGAAGCCAAGTTATTGTATAAAAGCTGGCTTGTAAGCTCAAACAAGATACAAGACTTTAATCAGAAATAAGGATATATATCATTCACCGCATGCTTAAACGGTACACATAAGGTTGACTTACTTGTCAACCATACTAGCTATATCTGGTTTTAAGTTGCCATGCTCCTCAGGCAGCTGTAAAACAACATGGTAAAATCAGGCAACAAACCATCGTCATGTCAGTGACCTTTACTATTCCATAGTTTTGCTTGTAACTCCAGACAACACAAAATGATCAAAGTAATGCCTCTCTCCAATAATGAACATTGTAATGATAACTTACTCTAATGTTTTCAGCAATGCAATTGATGACATGAACAGAGAAAGACACAGCTACAACCTCCACAACCAGCTTATTCGACAAACAGGCCAATACTTTCCCTAAAGTAGCAAAAATCTGAAAAGAACAATCAAGGATGATGTTAATTTAAATGTTTAAGCTTGAGGAAAGCAGGCTTATTTTTTGAAATTGATGAATAGCAATTCATTTTCAGAATGACTCATATGAATTGGTTACTTTATAAACCATCATACTTGGGGCTCTCCTGAAATATGAATTCATTTAGCAATTAACAAATCTTTTCTTAGCTTGCTGTCAAAAATGCCAATATTATACCTGAGATTCATAAGCTCGCTTGATATTTTTAGCTAGTTTCTCCTTGTCTGACTGTATAAAGGTGATGTTGTATTGGGGCAGTCCACTAGTGCCTGCTCCACTACCAGAACCACTACTGCCACTGATGTTACCAACGCCATCCCCAGCTAGCTGAGAACCAGTTGAGCTGGACCTTTGCATCTGGCTAGCGGCATCTGGTGCTTCACTGAAAGATAAAAACATGATTGGAACTGACCCTATCCCACCTTGTTATAAGATTGGACAATGTAATATTGGCACTGACAGATCAGAACCCCAAAAAGGGCACCCACTTTCCTAAAATGTAACCTCTTTTCCCTTTCCATCCATAGTACAGAATTTTGGTAACTTCTCAATCCAAGTCAAGTTAGCAACATACATATATTTAATACATGCACCAGGAATCACAAAAGTGTATCTGCAGATAAGTGTGTATTTGTGGATAATCAGCAGGTTTATATTTGGTCCAGAATCCCCACCATATATACTACACACAGACACGTTGTAAAGCCACAACCTGACCTTTGCTTATTTACATTGTTTGTTATTGGAATAATACCATTAAATCTAAAGCATAAGATGCATCTGTGTGTAAGAGGCACCCTCCTATTTCGCATTGAAATATGAATAAAATTATTCACATACTGAAGGTGAGTAGCAAGCCATTATATAGACCAAACAATCTCGCGAATTAAAACACCCACACCGCACTCATATCACTGATAATGATCTTCAATGATTCTGGAACATCTTTTTTTTCGGAAGTATTTTAGTCATGTCAGGAGGCAATATCTTGCAGACCACTAACAGGATAAATATCAAACATGGTATTACAAACTGACCATCTGTTTAGCTTGTCAAATTGCCTGGTCATGATAAAAGCCAGATAGCTGTTTTTCTTTGTCTCACCTTTTGGCAGCCTGAATGCGGAGGAGGTAATCGGGCAGCTCACTTTCAGCCAGTCTCTTTTCTGACACTTTTTCACGGTCCTTTTCTACCAACTGCACCTGTATTCACAAGTGCACCAAATGTCATATACATAGGATGATAACCATCAAGAGTTACCAATGAGCACAAGCTGCAGGCACACTACCAACCTTAACAAACCCCTTATCAATGTCTTTCAGTATGGCAAGACAAGAGATGCCATGATTCTTGCAGAAATCCTGGATGTCTTCCAAACTCTAATGCAATATCAGACAACAAAGACTATATCATACACATAAATACCATAACATATATAACATATACTACATAGTGATCAGCATGTCTATATATATATATATATATATATATATATATATATATATATATATATATAAATATACATATATATATCACAGGCACATGTAATTAACATTATCAGTACTTTCTACAGATGCTATCTACATGTGGTACCTGTGATGTATCATGGTGTATCTCCACACGGAGCCCTGCTGCCCACAGCTGATGGGCTAAACTCAGCTTCTCCTTCACCATAAATTTATGCCCTAATGAACACACCTGTAACAAACCAAATAAGTAATTGCTTAATACAATTCACATTAAATAGAAGATCACTGAGCCGTTGACTTGATGAACGTTTACTTGACTGACCATGATATCATATGGAGTGGGCAGCTGCGTTTCACCTCCTTCCAAGACAGCAGACAGTATCTTTTCAAGTGAAATACTCAGACCTACAGCACATTGGAATAGAGGAAGTGATCCTGGTCGACGGAAATGACTGATGAGGTCGTCATAACGACCCCCTGCTGCCAGCACTTCTACAACACTTTTCTTTTTCCGTCTGACATCCATAACAACTTGGAAGATGGACCCGGAGAAATGGTTAATGCTGTAAACAAGACCAAGGGCCAAGACAGGCTGAAAGGAAAAAACAACTATATGTTAACAACTGTACATATTGGCACACAATAAAATGGAAGGGTTTGCAAATATAATAACGTGTTAATACTCACCTCAAATTTACAGCCCATGGTCTGAGCATGGCTTATTACAGCCTCCATCTCATGCAGACCTTTCTTAGCTAGCGACGCAGCCAGGCCTTTAGTGTGGGTGATTTTACGCAGCATGCTGGCTACTTGACCAAATGGCTTCTCTACCTGGTAAACACAGGATGACATACAACTCCTCACAACAAAACACCACTGCAAGTTGACACTCATAATAGATGAAAGTGACATTCTTAATGGATATAAACAGAAAAAGACACATGCAGTAGATTAAGAGTCATCAATCTCCAGATATTGAAAAAAATAGTTTACGTATTTGTCTTGTTACAAACGAAAGTAAACTGTTTTAGTTAAGATGCCAATAATAACCAGCAGGCACCATGAAAATGGACCAAACTTAAGGGATTTTAAGTCAGCAAGAGAATCAGTCACCACATTTTTGATGAAAAACACCTTGGGAGCAATAGCAGTAATCAACAAGACCAATTCAATGAAGCTGCAGACTTGATACTATCATCGGGTGTATCCGTGTGTCGTTGATACCCACCATGACTTGATACAATCATCAGGTGAATCCATGTGACGTAGATACTCACCATGACATAGCTGTAGAGAGATTCCACCTGGTCCTCAGAAAGTGACAGACTACAGAGGTGGGTCTGCAGCTGTAGCTTTCTCAGCTTCTCTGTCTTGGTGTCCCCCAGAATGTTGTAGACATCGTTATGAAGTTCGTCTGGAATGCCGCAGTGAACCAGGATGGCTTTCAGGAGGCTGGCGTGGTTGATCCTCAGGTGGAAATTTCTACAGCTTAGCTCCGGGAATTCCTGGATGATCTATTGAGATACACATAGAACCATTTGTATAATTTGCGAACCACAGCATCACTTCTTAATGTACATAATGAGCAATTGTTTGTATCACTGACTTGGATGGTCATCACTAACTCTGAGTACCAATACTGTGACCTTGTGGGGTCAACATACCTCATATACCACATGAAGAACCTCTGCATCAGGAATCAAGTTGGCTGGCGTTGGTGTGACAATATCAAACGAGGCAGCCATGAGTTCGCGGGGGTGAACCCCATAAAGTCTGTTTTCTCTGAACACCTTCTCAATGCAGAATCTCTTCAGGGAGTTAATGCTGTTGCGAGCCACATAGCGGGCAAACGGAGCCTGATTCAGAAAATACATCATTCATTTGCAATGCTTGGTATCCAGGTCATATCAATAGCATCAATTTTCCTTGATTGATTCAACCACTCCAACAAATGCAGAACTATAAATAGCCATCTGATTTAAAACTGAATTCTCTTTTGAAACACTGGGGTTAAGAGGTGATAATATGATAACCTGGCAAGACAGATACGGCTCATCAGAAGTAGCTAAGGACACAATTTCAAGTATATCTATGAAGCCTTACCCTCAGATCATGAGACAGAGCTACAAGTCCCCCACTGTGATCCATGAGATTAACATAAGACTCGTTGTTCTCGTATATAGGGTTGCGAGGCATCAAAAGTGGTGTGGTCACCCGCACAGCGCCATGGCGACTGAATAATTGCTCCAGGATGTTGATGATGTGTTGCTGGGCAACAGCTTGTCTCTCACTCCACCCAAGTCCTCCATGCTAAATCACAAAAAGTAGGCTTCTATCTTTGAGGATATTTAACATGCATGAGAATATACAGATGTACACAACAGGTATTAAATAGAAGAATGAACAGATAAGATTAATCAAAGCCAGTACCTTGTAGAAATCGTTGTCATAGGCAAAGTCATTTGCAGGAAGTATTGGCTGTTGGAAGAGAGCATTCAGCATGTGATGGTAAGCCTTAGAGTCAGGGTTGGATATAGCTGACCTTAATACCTCATTGAATTCTGCTTCCTCCATGTGAGGTGGGGGCAGGAGTGAAGACTGGAGCAATTCCTTGCAGTTAGGTCGTTTGGCAGGGTTGTGGTTTAACAACCAGCGGATAACAGCAGCCTGTAATGGGATGGAAAAATTTACTGAGTTAATATTTTTTGGCAGACAGATTGTGCAATTTTCTGACCAGAATGAATAAGTAGAAAGGGTTGGTGATATCAAATATCCTAATCAAACGATATAAAGCAAATTGGAAGAGAAGTAAGTTGGATGTAAGTGATAAATTCATTGTCATTCTCTCAAACAATCTTTTTACATTCTCATAAAAGACATTCAGAAAATTTCTCCAAAATGTATACAATGAATAAACATTTGATGATACCTGGTTGGGCATTTCTACTTCATCAAAATCCATAGGAAGGGTGATGGACTGCAGTCTCACGTTTGTCAGCACTTTCACCCTCTCCATGCCTGTAGCTAAGCTACGGTAGCACATCTCAAAGAATATCACCCCCAATGAATAGATATCTACTTTCTAGGACACATACAAATTATTACTTTAATCTAGGTTCAGAAAGGCATAGATATTTTGTATCAACAAGTATAGGTTATGCCAATTATTATCTGAAAGAAGGAATCCAGCTGGCACCTGATTGTAGTTCACTCGAACACTCGTTGAATCAGACATCTCAGGACTGACATACAAGGCAGTGCCCACTTTTCCTGTTAGGTCACTGAAGCTGTCAGATTTTGACAAGCTCTTCATTGATTTCCCTGAGTCATGTTTTCCTGGAGTTTGGTCCACTATTGTACTTTGCTGTTAACATGGTACGATTCAAAGTAGCAAAATATGCACCATAGTCATGACATATGTGAATAATGAATTGAAAGTCATACAATTCCTTACTTTAGCAATAATCTCTGTTGTGGCCAGCCCAAAGTCTCCTATTTTCACGTGGTCATTTGAGTCTAAGAAAATATTGACAGGCTTCAAATCTCTATGGATCATACCCTGCAAGTAAAAGAATATACACAGGATATATTTTTTTTAATGTTTTGGTGATTTCACCAAGATTGTGTATTCATTAACACTTGATATATTTTATGTGATTCTCTCATTTGTAGATTGAGACTACATCATTTCTCTTGAAGAAAAATCTGTACTGCAATCCCTTCTTATATTCATCTGACAAGTACATGATGAAAACCTTGTCCACAGATAAGATCTAACACTTAACAGTCCAAATACCATACAGCCGTGATTGATACATAGTTTTCTGAAATATCTATCAGGCTACATGGGGCTGAATAAATAATACTGTACCCACGATGTGAATCTATCCAAAGTGAAGTCACACTATTTAGGAACAATGCTTATCTATAGCAGCCAAAGGCACAATATCTCTAATAGCAGCACAAACCAACTGTTTTAATGTAACAATTATGTCAATTTCTCCATTTAAGTCAGCAAGCATTAACTTTTGTGTGTGTTCCTCTTCCAAATAAAATATTTTCTTTTGTATTAAATTGGGTGATGTGATTTTCCAATTCAATTACATGATCAAATCTCTGAGTTATCTTATACTAAATTGTCTAAAAAGGATAACAAACTCCGTCAGACTTTTATCCTTAGAGATAGTGGAAAATTTTTGCAGTTAATACTTGCTGTTCAGGTACGGACAAAGTGTTTGAGTGTTGACAGAACCACCCGGAAAAGAGTAATTAAGTAAGTAGCTACCTGGTCATGAATGTGGAGAAGACCTTCAATGATTTCTCGGAACAACCTCCATACCCGATTGACATCTTCATGAAGTCCGGCATCAATGCAATTTCTGAGGGTGCTTTTTTCACAAAACTCCATCTTTGAGGGTAGGACAAGGGAGAGGCATGGAATGTGTTATATACAAACAACCTGGTGAAGCTTATTGGTTAAAATATTAGAACATTTTATGTGATATATTCTTCATAGACCTATCACTTTATCAGATTAGGCTGATAAATCACCTGGATATAAAGAAATTGCAAGCATGGAATTTCCGATGTGTTTCCAGCTTCTTCTCCTGTGGGTACAGCAGCAGGATGATGAGATGATACCTGCAAAAAACAAACAATTAACATCATCAACATAACCCAATCCATCAACAAACATGACACATTCATGATCATAATATACTCACAAACAAACATAACTGGCATCTCAAAGATGCAAAAACCACATATCTACTTCTACCTCTTGGACTTGCCATTGACTGCCTTTTTCAAATGCTATTTCATCATCATCATCATCATCATCATCATCGTCATCTTCAGAATCTACAGCTAGTCTGGAAACATAAGTTTTAAAACATCCAATTCCTTTGATAACCCACTTCACCAGGAAGATACTCATCAAAGGTAATGTAGTGACCAGTGACAACATACAGGAAAGATTTTCCAAAAACATCCCCCACGTCATCCTCTTCAGAACTATCAGATTCGGGCGTTAATCTGCTTCCTGTGATCTCGAGAGAAACACTCCAGTTGACAGAGCCTTCCATCACGGAGGGAGCAAACTTCTCTATATCATCCTGCAATCCTAAACTGTTTTGAAATGCTGATTTTTCAGCATCAGTCTGTGGCAGCGACTTTTTGGGATAAGAAGATTTAGATGGACTGTTGGGGGTCCATTCAGAGGAGGCAGTTGACGAATCATTTCCGGCTGGCTCATCACTTGTTTCTATCCAGGAATTGTAATATCTTGCAACACACATGAATCACACTATTTTCAGCATGAACAACAACCACAACTTCATTAACCCATTTCCAACAACACTCATGATTCAGACCCAGCACCTTGCTATTTATATGTCAATAACCTGTTCCATATAACCAGTAGTGAATAGAATATCAGTTCCAGATATTAGTTCCAGAGACAAAACTTACCTAACAACATTTTCATGGTTGAGGCGGGAAAGCAACTTCACTTCACGAGTTATTTTACGTGTAAACTGCTTTCGATTCGGATTAAGAGGAATTCTTTTGATAGCATAAAATCGGCCATCCAATTTGTTGTGTACCTGAGATAAGATTAACATGAGATGTCGAACATGTTTCAAAACATTTGGGATAGCATGAACACAGTAATGAACAAACAAGAATTTGAACCAACTAAAATCAAAAATTGTATATAAGCAAGCAAATATATCAGATTTTTATGGGTTTATATAATATACATTATCGACTCATACACAAGTAACACAATCTATCGTGGGTTTGGAAATTATATACTGTTTCAGTGAGTGATAAGTCCCAAGCAGACCAGTTAATTACTTTGCATATCGCAAGTCTAATCTAGAGCAAACACTGATGCCTTGCAAGCTACTTAACATTATGTGTACAACTATTGAAACATCAGAATCTGGAGAAATTTGAAGCGTCTCACAGCATCCACTTGTCATACAGAACAAATGGAAACAGGGAGTTGGTGTCTACCCCTGTAAATAACATATGGATGTGGCTATCTTGAAAGGATACAGTACGGTGACTCCCTCCATCAAACAACTCAATATCTATTAAATGAGCTAACAATACTTTCTTCTTTACCACAGAAATTTTCATTTTAATAAAATAGTACCAAATTGCAAGACAAAAACGAGGATGTAATCTAAACACGCATGTGAACTATACAAGATTAAATGCACTGTACTGATTGTTATGATTCTGTACCTTTATGACATCACCAAATGCACCTTTGCCCAGCCAGGTCATGATCCGGAACTCGTTGGTGAGGCGGGAACCACTGCTGCCAACAGTGGGCAGAAATGGGATGTCCAGCTCACTAACGTCCTGGTCCCCTGCCACATTTTCCTCCTCTGTAAAAGATAAACACTTATTGAAGCTTGCAGTTTGTAGTTACATTTTCCCTTATCTTCCATACACTGCCTACCATCTTGTGTGATCACATGGAACATTGACAGATCCGAGGCTATGAGCATATTCCCGCTTGCAGCAATGTATTTCCATCTTTTTAAAATGTTTTGCAAAGATTGAGTCTAATGCTGGGTTTATAGGGCTATATAGTTAAATCAATAAGCATTCAACTTCCAACAAACAACAACTGCCCAACCAGGAGATCTGTCCTTCCGTGGATTCTCCGAGGTCAGTTTTGATGCAGGAGGCATGACCAAGTGAGCCTTCATGAAGCCATGCTCACACAGCTCCTCTACTGACCAGCGTACATCTGTGTCCTGCACCAAACACCTACACAGTATCACACACAACCAGCTATATCTCACCAAATTGATCACCAAGTGGTATAGTCTGTAGATGTTATGCACAACCTGTATTCCCCACCCCAATCAAATCTGATACTCACATTCATTCACAGCAGCCCCAACCTCTACCAATGGTGTCAAATGTATGAAACAATAGGATTTCCTTACCCACCTCTTTTCTCTTTTATTACAATTGTTTTAAATGTAATTATGAGGCTCAAGTTAACCCAAATATTTATCTCACAAGATTAAATAAATCCAACTGCATTACTTGCTGAGGAAGTCTTTGAGACCATCTTCTAATGATGAGGGCACCTCAGGATTCTCGTCAACTAAAGATTCTCCCGTAGCCAGCATCAGCAATACTATCCCCTGAACCACAGAAAATTCTAACATCACTGGTCATTGGTGGCCATGAATGGAATCTCTCCTCAGGATATTATGCCTAGAAATTTCAACGTACCAGCCTATACACATCTTTCTTAGAGCTCTGACAAGAGTTCGGAGCCGCACTCAAATCAAACTTGACTCTTTGATTCTTGGAGTCTGCCTTCATCATTAAATCGGTCAATCTGAAAAGGAAAATATTAACTGCCGTGAATGTGAGGCGGAATTAACGGAAGCTATATGAGTGTTGCCGAATAACGATATTTGAGAGAAAAGCAAATTCCATGTAACTGTTCTGAGAGGATTCACTTACCTCTTGACCAGCCAACAATCGGCCAGTCTTAAATTCCTCTTCTGGTCCAGTAACAAACTTGATACCTGCAACATCAAATTATTACCTATTTCTATAGCAAATATCATCATTTTATATTTTATCACTCCAGGCAATTTATGAAATAGAGACCGAGGCTCAAGAAAAATACAATCTCATCCCAAACTTGATCTACGACTCACCCTAAGATCTCCATGAACTACAGTATTTTCATGCAGGTATTGCAGAACATCTAGTAATTGCTCAGCATATAATTTAATAAGCTCCATGGCCATTGGCTGCCCCTGTTTGACATACTGCTCCAAGCAGCCACCCCCAACGTAGTCCATCAACACCTGGTAATAAACATTTTGTGAATACACGAACAGAGACAAAGCGAAGAAGTAACCGGCTGAACAGCATACATCATAAGATATTCAATAACAGGTCATCTGCCAAGGTGCATTTAATTCAGAAAATAGGATTAATGTTAGTTTTTTGTGTTTTGTGACTGCCATAGTAAACTTACATAAACAGTGATTTTCCCAGTTTCCTCAGTATATTTAAATCCTTGGTATTTCAGCAAGTTTGAGTGATTGAGCTGTAAAAGGTTGGACATTTCTTGCTCCAGTGCACACACCTTGAGGACAGAAAACAGTAAACTACTTAACAGATGAAAATGACATCACTAACTTTAACTTGAAAATCACCACAAATCAAACATGTAATGCATGCAATGTTCTGACAGGAGTAAATTAATCAGCAGCGAAAATACCTGAGATACTTATAGCACTAGGTAGCATGCTCACCTGATTTAAGTATTCAGTGCGTTCCTTCTCGCTGTCTTCCTTCAGTTTGAGTTTACGGTTACAATGCCTCCATTTGAGGACCCATTCTGATATAGCAACTAGTTCTCCGGAGGTGGCGTCCATGCCAGCATACACTGTACTGCCACGTAAACTGTGCCCTGCAACATACATTTCAAGTTTCCAATGAATAAATCTTAATCACAGGAAAATTTAAGGATACTTTAGCTAAGCTTTGTCCAAGAGGGCCGTAATATCAAATTCTTGTCTGAATATCTGCATGTACCAGTATCAAAGGTACACTACTTCATCAATATTTGTTTTTGTAGTGAATTCGAAGGTTTCTTTATAGATATTTGTTTTTGCAATATTACCTCAACAAATTAATAAATTGCAAATGAAGACAATACAAGCAAGATTTAAAAATATTTTGTTTGCAATACAGCCTAACAGAGACTGGTATTAACAAGACACAAGTCGCTGCATATAGTCTGTGTCACAAGAAAGAACTTACTCACCCAAGCATTTGCCTCTGTACACAATCTTTTCTTTTGGAGTGCTAAACGTTAACGAGGAGGTTCCAATATGATGCTGACATGCACCAATATCCAACATAGGACCAGTGTCTCCACCACCGCTACCAGACATAGGTGTACTGGTGCGTCTTCACACAAAATCACTTGGTTATAAGCAAAAATGCCACTTAATATTGTGTTTCAACTAAACTGCATAAGTTGGTGTTACTTAGAGCAACTTTATTCTTATGGTGGTCTAGTCATACTTTGTGTATAGAGCATTCAGTGATCTATCATTCATTGACCACTAATTAGATGTCAGAAGTGCCACAGACTTAAATAAAACATACCTTCTCCTCTCTGCCTTCCCATCAACTTCAATTTTCACTCTCAAAAGTGTGTCTGGAGATGCAGAGTTCCTAGACCTCAAACGCTGGCCGGTGTCTTTTAGTATTGGAGTCATCCGTGGCACATCTTCCCCTTGGGGAGTGGATGGGTCAGAAGATGTGCTGAGGCGCTCAGAGGATGTGCTGAGGCGCTCACTCTCTGTCATTACCTATCAAGACACGGCCAGTTTCAACTGAACTACTCATGGGTATGAGGATACAAGAGAAACCATTCATATGGAGAAGGAAAAAGCTTGACTGTTGAGTTGTCATTTGTAAAAAGCATCCCATTGCCAGATATACCCAGCTCTGCTCAAGAGTAGACCTCATGAACAAAATGCTTTCTTGATATCAGAAAAAATAAATACAAGGTAAAAAAACTAAGGTACACTGCAATCACTGAGTAAACATGAACCTGTTTAGCAAGTTCCCGTCTTTTCCTGGCATCTTCTTTCACAGCTTCTTGACGCTTTAGGATTATGGCATCTATATCCTGGGCCTACAACAGGATTAACTAACAGATGAGAAACTAATTAAATGAAACTAAAACAAAGTACATGTGTTTTTTTGGGTGATATATGTGGATGACCTAAATGAACATGATTACCTGCTTTTCTGATCGCTTCCTCACAATCTCATTCTGCCTCATTTCCTCCGCTCTCTGTTTCTCATTCTTTTTCTGTTGATTGGTAATCATCTCTTCGTAAAAGGAACGGCCCGGCGGGTTGTTGTGTAGGTGTAGGAATGTCTGAATGTGCTGACACAACTGGAGAAGCATGACCTACACAGTGACACAACAGCAATATGACTAAACCAGTGACATAACAGTAACAAGGCCTATAGAGTGACACAACAGTAACATGACCTGTACAGTGACACAACAGTAACATGACCTACACACTGACACAACAGTAACATGACCTGTACAGTGACACAACAGTAACATGACCTACACACTGACACAACAGTAGCACGACCTTCTATGCAACTGTATTCTGACACAAAATACTGCATGACATTAAGTGAGATAAAAAAATGCTTTTTGGCAGTGACACAAAAGTAATAGAAATTACACAATGATGAAACAGCAACAAGACCGAAGTAATGACACATAAGTAGTCAGGTGCAGAAATCATCATGTCTTGTGCAATTTTGCAAATGCTACAAAGAAACCAACCGTTTTAGAAGTAAGAAATGGGAGAATATTCTGGGATAGGATAAACATCTAAAACAAAATAATATGTCACAAAGTATACAAATTACCTCGCCAACAAGGGATCCAGCTAAGTTGTCAATTTCTTTCTGCAGCTCACACTTCAACTGGTTCGATAAGCATTTTGCTCCCTCCAATTTCAATTCAGGAACTCTTCATAAAACAATACCACAATGATATCAGTTGTCAATAATATAAATAGTTTGAAAAATATAGAAAGCATACATTGACTAAACTAGAGAAGAAATAATAATAAGTGGCCCATGTAAACAAATTACTTAAATGGTTTTTTACAACAAACATTATCATCACTAGTGAAAAGTCCCACTGATCTTTAAAAGGAATCATTCATGCAACACCCCGAGGAGAGGTTGGCCAGCTGTTGTTGAGCATTTATTGTAAATAGTCTAAGAAGAATTGGAGCTTAGTAACTCAACTGAATTGCTAAGTAGAAGATAATGGTCATCTTTAAATTAATACAACTTGTAAAAGGCAGAAGTTTGCAACTTGGAAGTTTGATTTCATTGAGTGCAGCACAATACGTTTTTAACATGGTATTTCTTTGTACAGACGAGTTAATGCATGGTCAGACTCAAACTATGAATGTAAACAGTGGCAATGGACATTATTATTACAGAAATTGGACCGTCAATTTGTTTGAAAAATTTGTCAATAACTTAGACTTCATTATTCATATAATGGTTAAACACCCGCCCACCCCCACCCCACAAAAACAAATTTGACAAGTTAACGATATTATTTACATATTCATGTACACTTTGCCTAAAACAAACAATAATAATTACAGATCAGGGTACTTGTGATGACATTTCACATGGAGGTCTACTTGTACATGAAATTCCTTTGAGTGCACACTTTCCTGGGGCCGCAATGTAATAATAATTTCCGGAGGCCTGCGTACCTATTGTTCACAAAACAAATCAAGAAAAGGAATTGGCACAAGATACAAACTAAATGACAGCAGTATGACATTGCAAGAGCATCAAAATGCCTAAACAATGGTAGGGTTTTTTCTCCAGTCACACTCATATCTGTTGTGAAACAAAAATTCAGATTGACCTTCCATGAGTCTTTTTTCCTGAGATCTTTAACATCTTCCATATACACAGCTTCTAGCAACTCTATTTCATTATTCTGACGTTCGCGGTATGTCTCAGCACTCTCCCCACTTCCCAGACATGCCATGATCACTTCCCCATTCAATTATCAAAATGTCAACTTCATTTGAATCTGAAACATCATAATAAGCCAAAATTCTACACATCAACATATAAGACTGATTTTGGGAACAGCATTTTTCTTTCACATTGTCACAGAAACACAGTTACCTACATTACTTAAACAGCCTTTGTAGGCTGCAACTAACTACCAGGAAGAAGATTCATGCATTTCAGAGTTGATTTTATCAACTTTTAACGTCACATAAAACTTATCACTCAATAGACTAGCCATAGTCTAAGGTATATGCAGAATTCTGGATAGATGAAACAATCATTGATAGCAACTTATCCACAATAACCTACACTTACCATCTCAATGTTGTGAGCATTGTGAGGGAGGATGAAGTTGATGCATATCAAAGTTGTTTTACTTGTAACCCTTTTGAATATTACTTTAATAAAACATGCTTCTCAATTTCCTCCTATGCAGGCCTGTTGTATGACTGCAAAAGACAGAACATCATTATGAACTGTATTAGACTGACATAACTGATGATGGTGTAACAACTATGCGATGATAATGGAATTCCATAATTTCAAAGTGCACAACAGCTGTTAACAATCAACTATATTATAGTTGGATTACTACCCAATTAAAACAAAAGTGGGTGGGGGGAGGCTTGTTCTAGACAAAGGGTAGGGATGAGCTTCTAAAGAGAAAAAAATCCGGACTGAATCTGAGAAAAAGGGACCCATCAATATACAGAATATGTGGTAATGGACCCAATGATATACCAGGGAGTTACATATACGTATATGTAACTCTTTGAATATATTTAATAAGAAAAAGGTGACCCAGTCATATACGTAATTAACCCTTAGCCTACTGTACGCGACATATGTCGTTTCGGGTTGTTGACATCCCGCTGCTGCACGCGACTTATGTCGTTTTCGAAACTTGACCGCGTGTTGTGATCCTGTGCCATCATTAAGACATGAGTAAAAGGATTGATTCAAAAAGCAGCAAAATATCAGTGCTTAAGTTAGGTAGGGGGGGGGGGGGCATTAGCTGATTGATATGACTAACCACCAGCTTATAAATAAAATAAGTAATTGTTCCTGACAATGAGGCAATCATTAGTCAACCCTAGACCAGATCTGAAATCACCATTAAAGAATGAGAGTAGTAAATAGTGCAGACCCTGTGGGAGGCGAAGATTACTGTCCTACCCCTTACAAACCAGTTTACATACTTGACACACTATAAAACGCAATGATTAGTAAGCCTGGCAAAAATATCTACATTTTGCCAGGCTTACAAATGATTGGGTTTTATAGTGTGTCAAGTATATATTAAAGGTCCTGCAATGGATAGGGAAATAATCTTCGCACCACACCACACCACATCACACAAAACCACTCCACCCCCTACCACAACCCCTGGCCCAAAGTATAATGGGAACATTGAAGAGGGGAAAGATTTGAATGTATAAACGAGACGCGTGTGAAGTAAACAGCCACTTACTAGTAAGCGGGTAAACTTGGGTGAGCCTAATGCGACAAACACCATTTACTTATAATTAGATCAACTGGTGTGTGATATGCTGGGCAATAAAAGAAGAAACTCCTCGCCTAAACAAAAACTTGTACAACAATAATATTTTTGGGACATTTAGACCTAGTGGACGATACCTAGTGGACAGGGCAATATTTCTCTAAGGTACGCACTCCCAGTTCCGGTGTTCACATGTAAATATGGCAGAGGGAATTCATTTCGAAAGTTGTAAAAAGAAAGAACTAACGAAGGATGGAATCGATCTGGAAGAATATAATTTACGAAAGAGGCTTCCCAAGAGATTGCCGAAGCGTAAAAACGACATTTACGTGAATCGTCACACAAATTGCAAAGCACAATATACACGGTGTGCGGAGATGTTGGATTCTGGAGCTGGAGAAATATATATACATGGTTTGGGTGCTGCTGTCAACAGAGCGATTAATCTGGCACTTCAGCTTGAGAAAAATAGTTCCGGTTGTCTACAAGTTTCTGCCAATACATCTACAATAGAGGTGACTGACGATCTTGAGCCGAACACTGACATGGTTGAGCCAACAACTCAAACGAGAAGTGTGTCATCCATTCACATTCGTATTATGACAGTAGGGCTAGGCCAAGGACTTATTTCAGGAAAATCAGGAAAAATGAAGAATTCGAAAGGCAAAAGTTATCTAGATGAACAGCCCAGTAAAACTTGATACCAGAAACTGTTGTGTTTAGTGATTTTTTTTCCATTTACTTACTCATGTGCTGCCTCTTGTTGAATACTGGTAATCTGCGTTGCAGACTGATTGAACATCCTGGTTTCAGAAGAGTGGATGTTTTGAAAGTACAGTTAACTCTTGCATTTTAATAAGCATATTTGTACAAAATCACTGGCTAATAATGGGGTAGGTCATATATTTGAGATTTTATAACATAGACATTGATACCACCAACTTGTGGCCAAGCCCACGTACCAGGGCGCGTATTAATGGTGGCTTTGGATTACTGTGTATGATATGCATTTATACACAGACATGTCCATGTATTAGCGGCCATCCATTGCGCTCGCCATACGTGGTGGAGGGGGGGGGGGGGGGGGGGGGGTGTGGGCTGGAGAAGGCTATTAACTTGGCCATAGCGCAATTGTATTTTTATAAAAGAGTCTATATCATCCAAGGAAAAGAGGTGTGACACCAATTAACGCACACAGTTGCCTGTCATGTCACAGCAGCATCTTGTAAAAAGCATAGTGAGGATGTAGATATATTTATACCAGCACGGTTACGAACAAGAAGCAGTCACTTTTGGAAACCATGCAAGATGACCACAGGTGTCGAACAGGTACTGAGTTAGTTGTACATTTATTTTATTTTATCACTAGCATCATTTAATGACATCGTAATGAAGAATTATATACTCTCAACAAAATTTATCACAAAAACCTCTGGCATTTTTTCATCTAAACATTCTCAGCAGAATCATTCAACATGGAATAACTGGCAAATCAGAGGCACCTTCCATGTGTAGTGTATCTTCCTTTCTGGTCATTCATAAAATGCAACATATAATATAGCTTCTTTTAATGAATTAGTCAGTCACACAAGCTGCAGTGAAAGCTTAGCTACCCAAATCCCATGCACTGTTAACTATGTGTTCACCAAGTTTATATTAATTTACCTGTCATATAAAAAACATGGTTCCAAACCTTCCATTTTACATATACTGTAACTCAAATGATTAGCAATATAGTGAATGCAAATAATGGTGTTTATATTATATTATAACGTCAGTTTAATGGACTGGTATATCCAACATCAATATTGAGCTTGATAAGTATTGTCCAAACACTAACCCTGTAACAAACGCTTGTGTTCTGTTGCCTAACCTCATAGCAGCACCTTGCAACTGTCGTCTTTGAGACCATACACTATTATAGTAGCTGGGAGATTGAAATAGAACCAATGCAAGGATGGATAATCAACCAAGTCAATTAAAGCTGATGTTGTATTGGGGCAGTCCACTAGTGCCTGATCCACTACCCAGAACCACTACTGCCACTGATGTTACCAACGCCTCCCCAGCTAGCTGAGAACCAGTTGAGCTGGACCTTTGTATCTGGCTAGCGGCATCTGGTTATAAGATTGGACAGTGTAATATTGGCACTGACAGATCAGAACCTCAAAAAAGGGCACCCACTTTTCTAAAAGGTAACCTCTTTTCCCTTTCCATCCATAGAATTTTGGTAACTTCTCAACTTAAGTCAAATTAGCAACATACTCTTGCATATTAATACATGCACCAGGAATCACAAATGTGTCTAATGTATCTGCTATGGTATTTGAATGTGTATTTGTGGATAATCAGCAGGTTATATTTTGGTGTGGCCCAGAATCCCCACCATATATACTACATATAGACACGTTGTAAAGCCACAACCTGACCTTTGCTTAATTACATTGTTTGTTATTGGAATAATACCATTAAATCTAAAGCATAAGATGCATCTGTGTGTAAGAGGTACCCTCCTATTTCGCATTGAAATATGAATAAAATTATTCACATACTGAAGGTGAGTAACAAGCCATTATAACTGATAGACCAAACAATCTCGCGAATTAAAACACCCACACCGCACTCATATCACTGATAATGATCTTCACTGACTCTGGAACATCTTTTCTCTGCAGTATTTTAGTCATGTCAGGAGGCAATATCTTGCAGACCACTAACACGATAAATATCAAACATGGTTTTACAAACTGACCATCTGTTTAGCTTGTCAAATTGCCTGGTCATGATAAAAGCCAGATAGCCGTTCTTATATCAATTTTTCTATGTGTCACCTTTTAGCAGCCTGAATGCGGAGGAGGTAATCGGGCAGCTCACTTTCAGCCAGTCTCTTTTCTGACACTTTTTCACGGTCCTTTTCTACCAACTGCACATGTGTTCACAAGTGCGCCATATGTCATATACATAGGATGATAACCATCAAGAGTTACCAATGAGCACAAGCTGCAGGCACACTTAAAAAACACCTTATCAATGTCTTTCAGTATGGCAAGACAAGAGATGCCATGATTCTTGCAGAAATCCTGGATGTCTTCCTAGCTCTGATGCGACATCAGTAGTATAAAGAGTAACTGTTCTGGCGCACCACCACTCATCTATACTATTCCCTCTTTGGCGGCTTATACAAGATTTTTGTTCACCATGAAGCGTCACGGACCCGACACCACAAACGGGGCCGAGGGACCTGCTATTTTGTAGGTAAACTAGTGTCCTCATAGGGCAAGGTGTTTGCACCGAATATGACTATCTTACAGAGCCCTTAGCCTTTCTTGGTCTTGAGGGTGGCTTTACACCAGTACGGATATATTTAGCCCATATCTCCTATATGGTATTTGCGTTTTGCCTGACGAATAGACGGACTTTTTTTTCGCACACCTTTTAGATCACTTTCTGATAGCCCCATTGTTATCCCCCATTGTATATATTTTCTACGGGTGCACTAATTCAACAGTGTGCTTTTCACAAGCTCGAGTGACACTTGCTAACAAGCTGCTCTAGGCGTTCTACTCGCTCCATAACATCATCTTTTTTAACCTCCAGATCTCTCATCATGTCCTTCAGTTCTATAAGGTCATCGTAATTAGTCTCCATATCAACCACAACATCACTCAGTTCCAGATCTATAATATAATCTGTATCTAACTTCAACTCTTTTACACAACCTTCAAGTTCGGTAATACGCTCTTCAGTGTTCATTTCTACCCTATACCCTCGTTTATTCAATAGATCGGTATATACATTGTATATAATTACTCTATGTATTGAGGTGTTATAATACTATTCTGGCTCAAACGTTCTTAAAAAAGCCTCCCCCATTAATTATCAGCACGAGAGCCCGGGTTACACCATACCACTCTTTGGGAGGGGTGTAACTCTGATTGTAGCAATCCGTACAGCAGGGCGAGTCCACCCTCCAAGTGTACTCGTTCTGTCACACGGGGATTGTTTCAACCTGGCCTACCGTGCGGACCCTATATAAGGAGCACAGATGGACCAGGTACAGGGAGATCACTTAGTCAGAGAAACGATTCGAACCGCGAGATTCCAGGGAGCTTCATTGTTGAAATCTAAATAAACCAAATAAGCAACTCTACTTCAGGACTCGCGTTAATTTCCTCTGATTAGTCCCCACTCCAGCAACTACAGGCAGTGAGTAACAGTACTATAGCGAAGAGCGTGCATAAGCAAGAAAAGCTTAGAAATTCTAGTTTAACAGAGGTGGGTCAACATCTTTCAAAGTCCGCTCAATGGTAACGAAGAACCCAATTTTTGTCTGATACCTTCCATTGCTTATTCTTTTCCACGTAGGATCAGTGCGTTTTTTTCATCGATTGAAACAGTCTGGCGCGCTTTTACAGATCTAGCCTTAATTTCGCCCTTCATTTAGGTATATTTTGTTACCTCAGCTAAAACGAGTTTAAGCTCATGATTCGAAATATTACCATCTTCAAGTGCTGTCGATACAATGTCAGCAATGGTATTCAATTTGCTCTGCGCTAGAATGCGAATCTGATCATGTTTTTTTCACCTTGATGGTAAGGCGCCGACTGGCGAATTTTCCAGCAATTCCAAGTAGCCCACAATCGGCTCCAGTAACACCCAACACTGTGGCAATAGGAATTGCAACTACTGTAGACATTAAACCTACACCACTTGCGCCAAGACACATACCATTAGTAACTAAATCAGTGTCTACTGCGTCAACTGAGTTCACTGCACGCCTATATTTCTTGTACATAGCACAGTATTTTTCAATTTCTTTCTCAAGGTATTGCTTCTTGAGACTGATCTCATTCAACCGTTAGGAGTGTCCTGGATTTTTATCAGGCAGCTGCGGATAAAACGCTGCCGTAGAAATGGTTGGTTGTTGTTTCATATTGCTGTTGTATACATAAGTATATATGTCAAGCTCAATTAGGAGTGATACTACAGAACAAGTCGCCGTTCTGTTTGCAGTGGTTGTATACAAAATAATAACGTCACCTTGTTCCAGCTGTAAAGGTTGGTCTAAAGATTTTACCACAGCTCGTTGGTCAGCAGGCTTGTGTATCCCTATCGATTGATTCATCCCATTTATAACAGAAACGACTACTATAGCACAGTATCAGCGCCCACACCAGAAGACAACCCCATACGAATGATCTTACCATTCGATAACATGGTATATCCACAGCTTGAATCTCGTGTGACTCGACCCCTGGCCCCATCCACAAACGACCACTCATATCCTCTGCGAAGAGCGCCACTTGCTTCTGCCCAAATAGTAATTAGGGGTTTCGTTTTTTTCAGCTACGTGAGACCTAAAGCTGCGGTTGAATCCTAAGACAACGGCCGTGCCTGTAGTATTCCATAACCAACGGGGCTAGGACTCCCACCTCTTCATGCAGGTCGTAAGCCAGGTAGAAGAGAAGATCAACTGTATCCCAAACAATATGGAGAAGTATATATCCCTATCGATCAGACAGTTAAGCCCTATCAATAGGAAAGTTACCCTTCATTGACAGTTCACAGTTCCTCCTAGCCTCGCTTGACAAGCTGGTGTCTGCAAACAACCCAGACGCATTTGCAGTGACGGCTAAGTATGAGGCTGACAAAACGAAACGCCGGCTGCTACTGCGCAAGGGAGTGCATCCCTATGAGTTTATGGATGGCTGGGATAAGTTTGATGCCTCACATTCGCCAATCCAGGAGTTCTACAGCAAGCTCTCTGAGCATGGCATATCTGCTGCAGACTATGAACATGCCCAGGTCTGGAACGTGTTCGGATGTAAAAACATGGGCGACTATCATGACCTGTACCTGCGCACAGATGTACTACTCTTAGCTGACGTATTTGAGATATTCCGCAAGACCTTTCTTAAACAGTACGGTCTGGACCCAGCTCACTACTATACCAGTTCTGGCCTTTCATGGGATGAGCTTAACACAGACCTGCGTAAGGTTGCTACTAGTGACTTTGAGAAGAACCTGTACAATATGATGAACAACTCTGTGTTTGGTAAGACCATGGAGAATCTTAGAAAGCGAGTCGACGTTAAGATTGTGCGTTCGGTAGAAGAAGAAAAAATGTGCAGGCTTGTGGCCAGTCCCGCCTATGCTCGATACAAAGTATTCGATGATGCCCTGCATATGCACAAGACCCGCTTAGTGCTAAACCGCTTAGTGCTAAACCGCCCAGTGTATGTAGGCATGTGCATACTTGACCTCTCCAAGCACCTGATGTACGACTTATATTATAACGAGGTCGGGCATGGACTAACGAGTGCCTGCGTTCATTATAATATTGAGAGTAACCGCTGGTGGGGAATCAAATGTTTGCATTTATTAAAACTGTGAATGTATTAGGTGGTATTTTGTACCACATTAAACGTTAATAATGTCCCTATTTATCATAATTGGCCATTTCATAATAAAAGAACATGCTATTTCTTAATGATACAAATATTAACAAAGCTAGCCAGACCTAAATATAAGCATATGGAAGCGTTTTTATGATCCTGATATATTTCACACGACACAAATCTTTACCCATGGATCAAAACTCGACCAATCAGGGATAACACAATTTGAAAATTTCAACGACATCTTTACCCATCAAAACTCGACCAATCAGGGATGAAAATATGATATATGATATAATATATCAAAGCCATTCCTGACATCTTCGTGGTTTCGAAGTTACTAGAGTACCCCCATCACACGTACCAGGTCGAAACACATCAGCATAATTAACACAATTAACAAATAATACCACTGCAGTAGCTTTATGCATATCTGATGCTAATAAAGCATAAACTGCTTTAATAATACATATAGTTATGAAAATGGTAGGTAAAATCATTCGACCTACTGACTACATGAGTATTTTCCAATTATTCGTATGGTCACGCTAGGATACATAAAATGTTTATGGATATTCGTTATTTGTTCTACAATTGCTTGATAGCTGACACAAAGAAACACCCATTACCATCACAACCATCAAATTCCCCATGTTCTAATGTTTCGAAATTAACTTCAATGAATCCTGCATGACTAAGGCTTTCATGTACCAGTGTTTTGGGGAATCCATTGGAAAAGAATTTCTCACCCTCGCCTGCACAATAAAACGTCTCCAAATTCGACCCCAAGCAAACATAATAAACCCCCAGGAACCAACATTAGGGATATTTTCTTAATAAAGTCAGCATATGATTTCTGGTCTTTCGCGATGCATTCCAGAGTGAAACAGGAAATAATAGCATCTGCAGGAGTACATGATGGTTGTGCCTTCCCCAGTGGTTCATCCAGGTGGAGATCACAGGATAAGATACCCTTAATACTTCCACGTAAGCGATTCTCTACATCTGTTGGTGTTCTTCTGTGCACAAAGCAAAGGGTATCAATGGATAAGCAAAGCAATGGAGATGCCAACACATTTTTCATCTAATATTTTTGCATGCATTCAAATGCTAGATGCTTATTACTGCATGCTACCACAAAGTAAAACTGTTGGATATATCAGAGCAACACATAGCACGTTCGATATTTTTCACAACAATCAGACATTTGCACCATAGTTTTCTTTGACAACACCAATGTTAATTGAAAGGACAGCGTTGAAAATATCCTCACTTATGTATTCTTGATTGCGTCATAAGGCAGCGATTACTTTAATCCTTTTTCTCAAAAAAATTTCAGCCGATAAACAAAAGCTATCTTTACATTCTTTCTGCCTCTCTGTCTCTGACCCGAACTCTTTGTTACAATGCATTATAGTTACCCTTCAACCTCACGGCGAGCCACGTGCGTAAAGTACGAGGACCAATCATGAGCCAGTGTATCACGTGACAACCAATGATATAGTTCTTCACGATTGGGTTCCGCGTAGTCCGTCAAATAGATATCTGAGAAATATCTGCTTGCGCTTATAACGCTGTAGATCGATGGCCCACTGCATATGTCCAGCAACTTCTTGCCTCTATATTTTCCTGCAAGCATGCAGCATGTGTTGTTTTTCTTATACCGTCAATTGAAGTGCACTGCAAGTCCCGACAGTTGGCGCATACAGGATAGCAGCAGCACTTACTTTTTGTATATGCTATATCAAGCATATATATCTCATTCCGTTGCATTAAGTGGTTCATTCATGTCTAACACAAGTGCATTAAAAATTAACCAAGAAGTAATGTGGTAGTAATTTATACAAGACAAACCTGTATCAAAGAGGCGATGGAAGCAATCCATGACGTCAGCACTTAATTTATATTCCTCGTCGGTCGGATCACATTTGGCATGAAACTGAAAAGGCGAATAAAGTCCTTGACACTCAATATTTGGCAATATATGTCAATTACAGTTCACCCAACAAATCTAAACAGAAATATATTCTCGGTTCTAATAAATAAGCGGAAAATATCCATTAGTTAATGCTCTGAATAACAAATATCTTTTTGAAATGTTTGTATCAATATACAAAGCATATGTACTCGAATAGGTAATGCTTCTACTCCTGGAGAAATATTTTACACACATCGATTTTGAAGGATTGTTTACCACAGTCGCTTAGTAGATGACCTATGTACTGGCATTTAGTGTAACAGAGATTATAAGATGCGAAATTTGAATAATATTGTCATAATATTGCGTGCCATCGATGTTGCCTTGATAACTTACTCGGTTCAGGTAGCCTTTTGGACTGAAATGTGTCTGGTAATCCTCTCCATAATATGGCATCTCCTCTCCAGTTTGTCCCGCAGTTCCAGTCTTGTCACCAGCCATGTCACTACAGCTCTTGTAATCGGCCATAAGTATAGCCCTATGTAGACAAGTAGCGCGGAACGTTATTTACGTAATGGTTTCACAAAATATCAGTAGCTAGGCAAAGACGACTGGTGTTGGCTTCAGCGCAGACAGGGTATTATTTACTTTGCTAAGCATCGCAATAGGATGATATCGAAGAATTTATAGCTGGGCTAAGAGGGCTCACTCCGACCTGCTCTGTGCTGAGAATGAAAATGAGTGAATCACACGCCCTTCATCAGCTGACACTACCATGGAATCAACAAAAGCACATGGGATTGTTTATCCAATGTCTCGGTGCGGCTATTAAATATATGGGGTCTTCTGATTGGTCGGGGCGACCACGCCCCCGAATTAATCAGAGAATTACATGTGGTTTTAAGAGACACTTTGATTAATTACAATAAATGTACGATGAGATGATTCAATTATTCCATGGCATAAATTATTTATCTCGCTGGAATATTCACTAATCCTGTGGGATAATTAGTTAACTATGTGAAATAAATGAACCAAGTATTTCTCTGGCAGGATATTTCCACGATTTTCATATCTTTGCCACATTGTGGATATCTCGCATGGGCTTCAAAATAATAGTAACTTGATCATGTCGTGGTGAATTATCATGTTCAAACTAACCACAAGCAACATTTTAAGTCGACTTTTTGTGTCAATACCATTTACACATTTGATAAACTTATTTGTTGCCATATAAATAAGTTAATTTCATGATACCTCGGATAGTGTATACAACATTACCTCTCCGGCTGAAATCTTAGAGCATGTCTTTTGAAATATTCTTTAACTAAAGAGACCGAATCAATGACGGAAGCTGTTGGGAAAATGCCATAAACAAAGCGCATACGCAAAAAACATTCATCAGAAAGACACAAAACCAGCAAAAAAAGGGTCACAAACCCGAAATTGTCACACGGAAGAAATTTAGTTATTCAACGCGATGATTAATTAATCTCCCTGGATAATTCAGTTATTAATATGAGTAATGATAATTGAATGATCCCATGAGATAATTCTATGTTCTACGTTTTGGGAGTTACAATATGCTGCACGGCAAAATTTAGGAGCCATTTTATTTTTCTGAATAGACAGTTTAAGCAAACCTTTGCTTCAATTAATTATGGCTCCCTATTGGCTTAGTTTAAAGATGTCACCGATATCAATACATAGGACCTTAATTCAACCTGGTCAATTGTAAGTCGCTGCTCAACGAGGTACTGACGGGCCTGACCCCCAGCTATGACAGCAGCAAGCCTATCTCTCTTAGAAGACATGTCCCCTCTGGGTTCCGCTTGCTCAGACTCAGTGGCCACTGGGCTAGCCATGGCAGGGTCCTGTACAAGGAGTTGACCAATAATGTTATCAGGATCCATGAATATACGTATACACTTTATGAGTCTAATATATTGCTGAACCCAGCGTCGGTAGGACACTACTACCCAGATCAAAATACCTAAACTGGTAACTGGGCAGCGGCTGCTGTCAGGGCCAACATCGCTTCAATCAACGGCATATGCAGCAGTTTTGCATGCATGGTCTTTGCTAGCAGCTGGCGTACTGCGGCACGTTTTTCCCTTGTTGGGATCACATCATTCTCACGTAGGGCCTCTTCAAATGAGTCACGGTCCTTGGTGTCAAACAGTACAACCCACACCCATGACCGCGACTGATAGGCGTCGTTGAAACGGATGGTAGGGCAGAGGATAACAATATGCTTAAAGGCACCCAAGAAGGGCCCTTCAAGTAGGTCGAGGACGAATACGGTTTTCCCGCATCCTGTCTGCCCACAAACAATAGCCGAACAGGAATCAACTGGAAATGTAAACTTAGTAGACTGCGCTGACGAACCTGCCTTTAATTTTAAGCTGCACATCCATAACAATGTACATATAGATGTTCAATGCACCGGCAGCCTTTGCTTTTTTTTATCTGAATGGTGACACCCTCCACTCCCGTGCCACTACCGTGCAGCTGGTCGTCGTCACTCGTCCCTAAGTCGAGCCACAGAGCATACTTGCTGGTAATGTACTCTTTTAGGGACACATCCGACAATGCCGAGTCTTTTACAGCTATTGCTACACTGGGGTCTCGTTTACTCATTGCTGCAAAGGCCTTCTTCACCTCATCCCACTGCTGGTAGCCACGCATACCTTGGGCATAGAGTTGGTTGGGGATACCCTCAATGGTCACCTCAACTTTTGTAATCTTTGGGTTGTAGAACGACTTCCTGGCGAATGAGGCATTGGCTGGGTCTTCAAAGAGCAGCAGGATACCCTTCATGCTGCGAGCTGGCACGTTTGGGTTGATGTTCCACAGTGTATCTTTTTTATTGTATGCAAGCTTCCTGTGACGAAGCACACGCTCACACAGAATCGAGAGCCGACCTGTGTACTGGGTGCGGATCATACGGGCCAACTCTGGTTTTGTAACCATGTCATACTCTGAGGATATGACATCAATTTTGAAGCTGGCGTCGCCCGTTGCGTGAATCACACTTCTGTAGTCGTTGAATGTGAGCTCGTATTCCAGTCTGTTACTAAGTGCACTCTGGTAGAATGGTATGTGGCTCTCGAGGAGTTCAAAGTCAAGCGGAATGTAGAACCTGTTACCACAGACATCGGCTATGGTCTTGTCCTCTTCCTCAATCTCATTCTTGTCTCCTGCCCCACCTCCTATCTTAGTTGCGTTTCTGTCATCTGATGTGTCAATGCCCTGATACTGGAGGCCCTGTCTCTCTTGTGCAGTCTGTCACAAATCGTGGTAACAGTGGTACACATCGCTGTCATCGGTGGACATGACCTCAATGCCAGAAATCTTGATTGTAGTTTTCTTAACCACGTTGCGACCCAAGTTTTGCACAACGCTGCGGTTAGCATTAGTCGAGGTCAGCGTGCTGTCCCTGGGACAATGACGTCGTCTGCACCTAGATTGGAGAAGAGGACCAGCGGTTGTTGGTTCTGGTCAATAGTGCTTGGATTATTTGAAATAACTACAGACTGTCACACGCCCTTTACCCCAAGGGGCTCGATCATCCGGCGGTATGGATTTAGTTTGCGCCATGTACTCATCATAATAAATAATAGCGAGTATATCCTTAACACAGTAACATGGAAAAGTTTGATAACCCAATATTTGAAGATGACGTAGTAGAGGACACTGGAAGAGAGAGAAGAGAGAATGAGGTACTTCCCAGAGGCCCCTCTTCCAACTCAGGGCGCTATAGGAGGGGACATTGAGATGGATAAGTCTATACCACAGGGAGCCCGACTCGTTATAGGCGCTGTCAATGATTATTACGATGCATTAGCTGAAAAGGGTCATACACCATTAAACAAAGTTTGAACTTGTTGGAGGAGAGTTACGTTTGAAGCACTACCCTGACCAAAGTATTACAAATTCTCATACCAAAAACCCGCTTTCACTTGAAACAACAGCTAAATATGGAGAGGGGTCTAACGCCGTCCGTGATTGTTTGGGGTTCATTGAGTTGTCCCGACAAGCGGTGTCACAAAAGGAAGCAAAGGCCCTTCAAGGCGTTGACCAAGCAGCTGCTAAAGCCGCAGTGAAGTTAAGAGACGAGCAGCCCCAAAGCTGTGACAGAGCAAGGTGGTGTATATGAAACAAGCTTCATAGAGGGCGTTCAAAACGCTATAGAAGACATGGGTACACAAACAGATGGTCCGCCGCTCGGGGAGCTTATAGGGATTGACAATGCTATGCAGACCCAGGGGATGAGCTGGTAAGCAACCTAGCTAAAATAACTGAGATAGAAGGAGAGATAAAACAGCGGGAAGCTAAAATGGCAAGCCTGGAGGAGGACGGGAGGGGGGATAGTGAAGCATGGAGATTCCATGCGAGTGAGCTCTCAGAGCTGAAGGATCTACTTAGCGCCCGTATTGAGGCTGCCTCTGTAAACCGAAAAATGCTGCAGACCCAAATCAACCGCATCAGGGAAACTAACAACAGACACATCGCTAGCCGAGCGTATCCGCACCCTGTTCCAGGAACAAGGGGTTACAATCGCCTCCATCCTCACTGCGATTGGATTGGCAATCTTGACCCTGGTACTTGCTTTAACAGGTGGAAAGGGCAATAGTGTCACCCGCACCAACACCGCAACAGCTGACAAGCCGGGTCTAAGGACTGGATTAAAAAACAGCTGAACTCCTTGGCAAACGTCTTGAAGGGCCTAGTCGGAAAGGCAGCAGCTGCCCTTCCAGGAATCATTGGCTCCCTCGTATCATGGCTGCTCAAATCAGCTGCAAAGGTGACTGGTTGGATGGCAGAACATATATGAACCACAGCTCTGGTGGTGGGGGGAGTTATACTCCTGATACTCCGTGACCTACTACGTTACAAGCCAAGCCACAACTAAGCCTTTTGCGATTCCACCTACAATAATAGCGGTTTTCTCATCCTCGTGCGCCTTTCCTACAGGAGGTGGTCTAGCAAGTGGAGAGAGGTTGCCTATATCATCGGAGCGGGTATCAAAGCTTCCTCCATTTGAAATTGCAGCATCCACGTGAACATCAGTGTTGATGCTGATCTGCTGCCTGTCGGACGCGATGGCGAGGCCCGTTCCAAACACATAATCAACCTTTGAGGAAGCATTCTGGAGCAGGTCTTGATACATGCTGATGGATGAGGGAATGTCAACCGGTGAGTTTATAGCATCCTCAATATTAGCCAGAAACTGCTTTCGGGTGTCAAAGGATGTGCCTGTACCTAGTGCTTGCACCCGCTTGGTCTTGCTTTATGTATTCAATATGTAGCTTACCACTCTGGAAAACAAAGCCGTCTGTTGATTTGTAAAAGGTTTCATACAAGTTGGTGTTTCCATAATGAGTGATTGGCCTTACAATTTATGTCTCGGGGTCAGTAAAGTAGACCTGCCCGAGGCCCTGGTTTCCATATTTTATCCTTCAATCGGTATTTTCTGCAACACCGAACTCATGGCAGAGTTCATGGTAGATTCTCTTGTCATTTCGTTCAGAAGTCTCTGAATGGTATAGTACACGTGAAACCTATAAAGAAACCTTATTGGTTAAGTTAAGAGTTAAGGTGGTCCAACGCAGATACACCGCATCCGGAGGTTGCGTGCCATACAACAACAGTAGTGCATGTGGTTGGTTCTCCAGCCAACTACATTGCTCCACCGGCGCGGGCATGACAAAATCGAACATTTTAAAGTTCAAAAATAAACTTGACAAAAGTGTTCCACTATACTTGAATTAACTTCGTATATAAATGGATGTTAGGGGTCAGACTAAAAAATTAACGAAAATCGACTTTGCTTGACCCAAAGCAACAGCCGCGTAAGCGATCTTGAGTCGGCCGTGTGAAGGCAAGAGAAAATCGAACATTTTAAAGTTTAAAATTCGTCAAATCATTTCCAATCGATTTGAAAATAAACTTGACCACAGTGTTCCATTGTACTTGAATTATCCCCGTATATAGATTGATATTAGGGGTCAGACTAAAAAATGAACGAAAATCGACGACGCACGATCAACGATGGTTGCGAGCATGCGCAGCCGTGTTGAGTCAAGGCAAGGTTGACCCTGATACGGGCTCACTTGGCGAGCATGAGGTGATTGGATGACATTTTGAAGAGCAAAATACGACAAAACATTTCCATCTAATCTGAAAAAAAACCTCACCCATTTGTAACATCATACTTAAATTTGTCAAAAGTGTGCACCTATGTCGCGGGTCTCTGGTAAAATTGGGGAAAAAATACATTTGTTTACACCGTATCATTTCGCACGTAAATAATATTACTTTCCCTTTGGCCAATTTTTTTATATTTTATATGACCATGACCATTTGAATGTCATCTTGTCATCTACTGAAAATAAAAACGATACGAGTAATGAATACGAACCGATTAAGAGAATTCGAAATGGACTGATTCTCGAAAAGTCAAAAATGCTCGAGAAGAATTTGAACGTATTGCTCCACAAACACACATTTTTTATGGCTCAAATGGAGTAAAAAGAAAAAAAGTAAGGCAATATTATTGAAGTTCAATACGTTAGCTCTCGTTTGATGTATCATTCGTCCAAGTATCTTAAATATAAATGCCAGTTAGATCAAGATGCCCATGAAACCATGAAAAAAATATTGAAAATTACATTCTGTATCGCGAGACAAAAAACTATGTAACGATCCGACCATTATTAGCGGAGTTATATGAGATACTAGTTTTTCACTTATTCGATGACATTGACCTCAGTTTCAGGTTAAGGTCGAAACAAAACCTCTCGTTTCTGGGGAATATTCACGCCTAAAGAACATGTGAACCAATTTTTATTACCATCGGACATGTATTGACGGTTTTATAGGCGCTCAAAATATTCATGAAACTTATGTTGCCATTTGGACCGATACCACATTTTTTAGACCTTAGGCGCTCGGGAAAACCGTTGGTTGGATGGCTACAGATGTCATTAGAAAAAGTTTTCTATTAGAATGAGCTACACGATGGTGTAAACTATGTAACGATTCGACCATTATTAACAGAGTTATTCGAGATACTAGTTTTTCACTTATTCGATGACCTTGACCTTAGTTTCAGGTCAAGGTCGAAACAAAACCTCTCGGTTCTGGACAATATTCATGCCTAACAAATGAAAAAAAAGAATTCCAAAATTTCAAAAATTGCGACGAGGTTCGGCTGACACCCCTACCTCAAAAGCTTTTTCGCCGCTTTTCTTTGGTGAATTAACTGTAAGCAGGACGTTGTTGATGGCTTTCTTGATAAATTGTTCAAGTCTTATACTATGATATGGTCGTGGAAGAATTCTGCCCCCTGCAGGGCTAATCTATTTGGAATCCGAACTTTCATATTACCGTTCGACCAGAGCTACTGGAGACGCTGCGTAGAACAGAGCATAACCAGGCCAAATACGACCGCAGAGGAAAGTACGTACCTCGATCGAGGTGAGTACTTCGTTCCCTGCACGGCGCACTTGGTTTGATGTATGCATACATAATTATGTCTTCCAACGACATATTGGTTTAGCCAGAATTTTTTTTTTTTCTTTCTTTCTTTTTTCTCCAGTCAAGGTTTTTCGGGCTTTTCTCCGGAACGGCTAAACATATCAACATGAAACTTTGGGGAATGATAGATCAAGTTGGGACACAACTGGCGATCCAGTTTGACGCGCATGCGCAGTGTTGGAGGCTTATGGGATCGATTTTTTCCCCATTTTCTGTAACTATCTCCTTCATAACTACTGCGGTTACGAACATATGAATTATATGGTTGTAACAAGCAATTATCGTAGCATGGAATAGGCGAAAAAAATACTTGTTTTCACCTTTTGTACTTTGTATAATGACATGTATTTTAGGGTACCTATCGCGATTTTTGCTACGACTTCTCTCCTCGCTGATATCTCTGAAACGGCTGTATTTACGGACATGAAATTTTGTCAGTAATTAGAACTTGGCCTCGTGATAATGACTGTAACAGTATTTTAAGCATTCACAGTAAAAGAAAACAGTAAAAAGGACGTTTAGTTTGAATGTTTTCTACTGCAGCAGCTTAGCAGCAGGCTATGTGCAGTTCCTGTCTAAGTAGGCCAAACCTTACGTAATCGACCAGAGCCATTCATCGCTTACCTTGGCTGGCTTTAACGGGTCATGTCAAAACAGGCCAAACCTTACGTAATCAATCAGCGGCATTCATCGCTTTCCCGGTGTATTGACTTGGTTTAGGGGTCATGTCAAAACATCTAAGCGGCAGCAGCTTGTGATCTTATAAAAGTGCGCGTTACCAGCTATTCTCGGTCCGTGTATATACTGTCTTTATGTCTCAGCGACAGTGTGCACTGGATGTCCCGGTGCAATCAAAGCGGATATATATACACAAACACGCATACACGCACACACATATATATGTACACACACGGTTTCCGATGCCAAGCTTCCGAGCGCCGAGCAGCTATCTATAAATAGCATATATATGTGTATATTTATAAGTGTGTGTGTTTATATATATATATATATATATATATATATATATATATATATATATATATATATACACATATATATATATATATATATATATATACATATATACATATATATATATATATCTATATATATATATATATTTATATATATACATATATATATATATCTTTTTATATATATACACATATATGTATATTTTTATTCAACTGTTTTGCAAAGTGTGACATCATATACTGAGATTTGGTTGGGTAAAATCGTGGAAAGCCCCTTAGTTGTCACAGCCTCGATGTGGGACCATGTTACTACTATTTGCGGAGAATAGTTTGTCTAGATTCTATGAAATATAGTTTCGTGAAAATTGTATGGCATATTTTTGATTTATGGATAATAACATCCCACCCCATGTCAATCCATTTGCACACCCGATATTGTTGTACTCCAATCGAAGTACACGTACCATTATTGTTTCAGATCTCGCTTGTTGTCCACCCGGGTCTGATTGAGAGTGTTCATATACCTGTTCAGTTGTGTTTAAAAATGAATGTCCTTCTCAAATAGAATTACAAAGCAACCAGGTGTTTGATATTGAACAGAGTGCCCCTCAAAACACCACAACAGTAAGTTTTCATATTTTTGTTCGCCTGTTCTGTTCGAGGTTTTGAAAAGTTTTGTTCGTTTTTCAATTGAATGATAGGTTATATTATTTTTTTTCTCCAGTCAGGTTTTTTGGCCTTTTCTCCGGAACGGTTAAACATATCAACATGAAATTTTGGGGGATGATGGATCAAGTTGGGACACAACTACCGATCCAGTGTGACGCGCATGCGCAGTGTTGGAGGCTTATGGGATTGATTTTTCGTCGATTTTTTTGCCCATTTTCTGTAACTATCTCCTCCATAACTACTGCAGTTACGAATATATGAATTACATGGTTGTAACAAGCAATTATCGTAGCATAGAATAGGGGTAAAAAATACTAGTTTTCACTTTTTGTACTTTGTATAATGACATGTTTTTTAGGATACCTATCACGATTTTTGCTCCAGCCTAAGTTTTTCGGGCTTTTCTCCGGAACGGTTGGACATATCAACATGAAATTTTAAGGAATGATAGATCATTTTGGGACACAACTACCGATCTAGTAAGACGCGCATGCGCAGTGTTGGAGGCTTATGGGATCGTCGTCGATTTTTTTCCAAATTTTCTGTAACTATCTCCTCCATAACTACGGCAGTTACGAACATGTGAATTATATGGTTGTAACAAGCAATTATCGTAATATTATGACTTGGCTAAGGGGTCACGTCAAAACAGGCCAAACCTTACGTAATCGACCAGCGGCATTCATCGCTTTCGTCGGCTCTGTATTGAATTTGCTAAGGGGTCATGTCAAAACATCTAAGCGGCAGCAGCTTGTGAAATCTATCCTATAATAGTGCACGTTACCAGCTCTCCTCGGTCCGTGTATATACCGTCTTTTCGTCTCAGCGACAGTGTGCACCGGATGTCCCTGTGCAGGCGCTCGGTTTTCGATGCCAAGATTCCGAGCGCCGAGCCGCTATCTATAAATAGCAGTCATATACAATAGTGGCTCAAGAGCTTGGGAACGCCAGTATATATATATGTGTATATTTATAAGGGTGTGTGTGTTTTTATACATATATATATATATATATATATATATATATATATATATATATATATATATATATATATATATATATATATATATATATATATATATATATATATATATATATATTTAGATATAACATTATATCGTGTACATATTGTTGATACAGTATATATGGTCGTATATAGGCTTACCTACATATATATACCATATACCTATTACTATTATGTATAGCAATATGGACAGTGGTCATAAATATTTCCTCATCGGTAAACTTCATATGTATATATCCACATATATATATTGATATTATACATGTATATTTATATTCATATGTCTATACAATATATATCCATATCCATATTTATATATATACGCATATCTATATGTGTATATATATCTATATGTGTCTCTGTTGTTTGGAATGGAATATATTGAAAACAATTATTTAAACTTTTAGGGGTCCTAAGTAGAAACACCACACAGGTAAAATACCTATTGCATACATATCTGATGACACCGAACGCCGCAAGAGCAGAAACGAGAGGAAAAGGACAATATGCACAAAGTCTATGAACTTGTTCAGCTTTGTGGTGGCAGAATTCTGGTTGAGTATATAGACGAGAACAATAAAAGATGGGTTTATTGTTGTGACGAGACTTGGTACACTCCTCACAGGCAGAACATAAGCTCCCATCAAAGGCTTACTGAAGATGGTAAGCCATTGGTGGAGTTTCCAACGCCAACCAAAATCAGTTCTGGAGACAGTAATTGTGTCGTTACAAGAAGTCATCACCACCCAGACCCCCAAAATGTCACCGAAATCCAAATCGGGCTCAATCCATCAAAGTTAACTTTCAACTTCCCCATAGCTCAAGCTGATATTTTCTCACCCCCTGACTCCCTCACAATCTCTACAGACCCCGTCTCCAACTCTGTCTCACCCAGTGTCCCCTGACCATGTCATACCCCCAGGCTCCCTCACAGTTCCTACAGACCCAGCCTTACCCCTAGACTCTCTGACAGTCCCCACTGACCCTGACTCACCTAGCCCCAGTCCCCTGACCTGCCTTACCCCCTAGACTCCCTGACAGTCCCCTCTGACCCTGCCTTACCACTAGACCCCTGACAGTCCCCTCTGATCCCTGACTCCCTGACAGTCCCCTCTGATCCTGTTTCACCCCTAGACTCCCTGGCAGTCCCCTCTGATCCTTTCTCACCACTAGACTCCCTGACAGTCCCCTCTGACCCTGCCTTACCACTAGACTCCCTGACAGTCCCCTCTGACCCTGCCTTACCACTAGACTCCCTGACAGTCCCCTCTGATCCTGTCTCACCCCTAGACTCCCTGACAGTCCCCTCTGATCCTTTCTTACCACTAGACTCCCTGACAGTCCCCTCTGATCCTGTCTCACCCCTAAACTCCCTGACAGTCCCCTCTGATCCTGTTTCACCACTAGACTCCCTGGCAGTCCCCTCTGACCCTGCCTCACCACTAGACTCCCTGACAGTCCCCTCTGACCCTGCCTTACCACTAGACTCCCTGACAGTCCCCTCTGACCCTGCCTTACACTAGACTCCCTGACAGTCCCCTCTGATCCTTTCTCACCCCTAGACTCCCTGGCAGTCCCCAGTGACCCTGCCTTACCCCTAGACTCCCTGACAGTCCCCTCTGACCCTGCCTTACCACTAGACTCACTGACAGTCTCCTCTGAACCTGCCTTACCACTAGACTCCCTGAAAATCCCCTCTGATCCTGTCTCACCCTTAGACTCCCTGACAGTCCCCACTGAACCTGTCTCACCACTTGGCTCCCCCACAGTATCCCCTGACCCTGTCAGACCACACCTCACAGGTATAACATTAGAAAGCGAATTAGAGATCATATCAAAACTAAAAGACCATTATCAGCTAGTATGCACAAATATCAGTGTGCCATTTGCAATGCTAGTCAGCAGCAAATCATACAAAGAACTCGCATTCCACAAACATATGCATTTATGTACTAGTCAACTACTTTCAGCCTGTTGACAATAACATGATTAAATAAAAGTTTCCATTCCAAGTTAAAACTAGTTCATGTATACAAACAACATTATTAACACAGTCCTCAGCAAATCAAGAGAACATATAAACCAAAACAATGGGTACATAAAACTAGGATTGGTGAGGATTTTACCAACAGTTGGATAAGCAGATATGACATTAACAATCCTCATCAATGTCATTGACCCTGTCTCACCCCTAGACTCCCTGGCAGTCCCCTCTGACACTGTCTCACCCCAACATTTTCTTGGTCATTCATATACATTTTCAAAAGTTTAGTATCTTGGTCTTTGTTGGTCGGTTATTGGACTTGTTCAGTTCATTCCACATAGCCTACATAACCTCCCGCACATCTTCATCGATAAGCATTTGCATATTTTCTGTAACCATCACTTTCAATTCTGATATGGTTTGATTTTCTACAGCCATCTAGCGTTTTCTTTCCTCTGGAGTGACAAACACTGGAAATTCCTTAAATGATGGTGGTGCAGGCTTTTTGTTTTCGGCCTCGGCTTTATGATTTATGAATGACTCCATGTTTGGCCCGTTTTTCCCTTGAAAGACTACAAAAGTTTTTCAAATCAACATCAAGAGGCTGTCCATCTAAACTGACATGAACCTGTTCTTTTCCAGGGTGGAGGAGGTACTCGTTCTTTCTTAGCTGTGTCCGGAAGGCCTCTACCTTGCTCTCGATGTTCTGTATATATTTGCTCTCTTGACGTTTGGGGTCTTTTATTTCCATCTGTTTGAAAATTGTCTCTCGGAGTAGGGTAAGTTGATCAAAATTAGAGTATGCAATTTGTCAGTCTTTGGTGGATGGTACGGTAGCCATTTCTGTACTTGTCTGTTCACTTCTTCTAGCCGAAAATCAGCCCCTTCCCCACAGTTGGGTTTGTCTGACAAGTTAACTGATAATGACTCTTGAATGAATGACAGAATTTCTTCTGGCATTCGGTGTACACTGATTGTGTCAGCCATTTCCAGTTCCCGGTATAATGGATGATGTCGTCCTGACAAGAGCTTGGCAAATTTACCACGGACTGCTTCAATGAACTGTGGTATATTACATCGTACCCCAGCTCGATACACAAATAGTGCAGCTAAAATCTCAAATGTGAATTCGCACATAAATGCATAGTTTGGGTTGGATGATGTCATAGTGAACTTGAAAAATGTCAATGCAGATAAGTCTGGACTTTTGCTCAAAAGTTTATGCCTGACCAAATGTAAAATAAGTTCCTGAGTGATGGCCTTATGTGCAATTCTACACAAAGTCCAAACTTTAAAGTGATCAGTGACCTTTTTAGCACAATTGAGAGCTTCTTCAGAGCAGAAGCTTGCCTCTTCATTTGGGTGACTTTTGGTGTAGTGCTGGACACATGCAGCTTTCCCATCAAATGTTTCCTTACATATGGAGCATACATGCATTGAGCAAAGTAAACGACGGCACAAATTGTATGGCACACCATCACAAACTACCACAACCCATTGGCGCGTTCCTCCATATTTTGACACTCCAACTTTTTGTCTGATGTTTCTAAGCACTATAGCAACAGACTCGTAAGAACACTGGTCCACATACACAGGCTCTAGGACATGAACAGAAGGCTTTTCTTTGCTTGTGATGCGCTTATCATGGAAATTTTTATATTCGTCGTCTGTTTCTTATATTCTTATATTCGTCACTTGTTTCTCATAAAAGAGGCTTCACTGTTGCCGATCACCGCTACTCTCTCCAACATGTACTTTGTATTCTGTAGGCTTTTTTGAGGATACCTTTGCAACTTCGGCATTGCCAGTTTCATCCAGTCCAAGGGACTTCATCATAGATTTAGTGACATTGACTTTGCACTGGGGACATGCATGTTTTGACTTTGGGACATCTTCATACAAACAGTTGTAACAAGTTTTGTACAACAAAGCATGTGACTGTTTGGACACAAGTTTGTCTATACCATCTGTAAAGTCATTTGTTTGTTCTTTCCTTGTCTGTTCAGCTGCAACTACCTGTATTTCACTATGAATGAATGAATAATAAAGTACTCATAGCGTGCGCTCTTGATCACCTCATCTTTATCTATGTACTTAACTTTTTCCATGTCAGCATCCTTAAGAGGGGTTTTCCACCATGAGACTGGTTTCAGAGTGACCTTATGTTGCAACTTTCCATTCCTTGCCATCAAAAATAAAACAACCACAGTGACTAAGTTGCACTTAACTTCATTCCGCAATCTTACTTTCCATCTCCGCTGCAACACCTGGTTATTGTCAAACCGTGCTATCAAATCTCCTTCTGGTACTTCAGGAGGGGAAGATCCAAGACTTGCCAACCACGATTTAACACTTTGATATGAAGCATGAGCCCCACCTGATCCGACCATTCGTAAGGCCAGTCTACTTCCAGTAAGTGTGTACAATTGACTCCCGGAAGTGAGATGGGAGTGTAAGGTTCAATGCACTTAGGTTGAGAACAGATTCCACACTCTTGCTCATATGGTAGCTGTTTTTCACACTGAAGTGAGAACTTGTTCTCCTTCTACAGATGGCTTAGGATGATGAGCCAAGCCCAACAAAAATGACTTAATGACTCTGGGCTCATCACTGTTACATTCTTTGGTATTCAGAGTAAGCAGTGTCTACAGACTTTCACTGTGAAATGTATTATCAGGCACATGATGGTATGATAAAATTCCGTGCGGTCGTTTACGACAACGTAATGCAAGAGACCGGTTGTTGACAACAACCAGAATTCGGAGTGTTCGCCCGGAGATTTGTTTTAAAAAAAAACCATATTCATTAAATTCAGTCAATATTCTCACCGTTGGTGGCTTTAAATTCTTCTCGGTACGTATTTTTAACGTGATAAGTGATGATCAGTAAAGCATGTTAGTCAATCTACCGATAAAAGTGGGTTTTCCTGTTAGACCAACAAGGGAGTACCCGATCGACTGTTGGTCTGCTGGGCTAGGCTATGTCACTTCATAAGTACGAGGTTTCAAAATTCTAAAACAAATTATCTTATATAAGAACACCACCAGGAAAGGCTACATTCGACCTGCGGTTCGGTCGTATGATTCATAAGTGTCAATCTGTTATCTGTATACGATCTACTATCAGACTATGGCTCCAATTAAAAGGGAAGTACACCATACTTCGATTTAAGTACGAACGAATCAATACGCCATTGTTATAGAAAATCATTCAACAGGGGTGTTAGCCCTACAAGACGTCTGAGTAGACGTCTTACTTTCTCTTAAACCGAGGCAATGTAAAAATTTTGAGATCGATTCAAACAACTACCAAACACCAAACATACCCAACTGATGGAGTTTTAGAATGCAATGATGTTCACGGACAATTTTATCCCTTTTCATCCATGGTAATTAGATATCTCTCGATCAATTTGGGAGGCGGTTGTCCGATACTAACCAACCTTAGTTATGCAGAATACTAACCAACCTTTCCAGCCGCTTGTATCAGGAAGAACATCGCCGACTGCAGCGCCACTCGTTTTCCGTTTGACCGAATGAAAAACGAAAAACGAATGTGTTTAGTGTTATCCGTTTTTTTCGGCGCATATGAAACACGGTTTACGGTTTAGCTACTGTTGTTCATTTTTGGTTTTGAGTTTTGATAAACAAAAAAGGAAAAGACGGTTTATACACAGACCATTAAGGCACCCTATGTGCCGCAAACGTTTACGATAGATATCAACGAGGGGTGCTGGTAACGCGCACTATATGGGATAGATGTCACAAGCTGCTGCCGCTTAGATGTATTGACATGACCCCTTAGCAGATGTTTTGACATGACCCCTTAGTCAAGTCAATACAAAGCGAGAAGGGAAGATTGTCTCTGGTCGATTACGTAAGGTTTGGTAATGTAAAGCGGGAGAAGGGATGATCGCCTCTGGTCGATTACGTTAGATTTGGCCTACTTAGACATGTGATAAGGTAATCCAAAATTGCGATTCAATCGGTTATGCCGCGCCACAAGCAAGTCAAGATTGTGTCCTGTGCCGATTTCAAATGTGTGTGACGAGCTATCCATGTTGGATTGCCCCAATGAACATTTACAAGAGCTCATAAAATACCATGTTCATGTTGGATTGCCCACTATTAGGAGCTAAACTAGCCAATAAAATATCCTGTCCCTGTTGGATTGCCAAAAATAAAGATTTACAAAAGCCTTATGCATGGATTGCCAACTATAAAAGTTAAACTGGCTAATAATATACCATGTCCATGTTGGATTGCCCACTATAAGGAGTTGCACCGGCAAATAATATACAATGTTCAAGTTGGACGGCATTCCGCCTTTGACAAGGTATATTGTGGGCAATCCAACATGGACAAGGTCTGTTGTGGGCAATCCAAAGGTAGACTCAAATACAAAAGGGAAACAGATAGTTAAAACAAATACAAAGTGCATCAGTCTATAGAGTGGGAAGGCTTCTGCTCATCACAGCTGGCGGGAGTGAAAATAAACTGGAAACCATGGTCTAAGTGGTAACCACTAAGGAATCATAACTTTTAGCTTATTTTACTTATAAGGCATAACTATCAGTAAGTGGGATTGCCTTTTGTTTTCTCCTGAGTAGAACCCACCACGTCTTATACTTTGAAAACTCGCTTTTCTCTTGCTCATTTTCCGTGCGCTAGCCAGGAAAAACGCCAACTATCACGATAGCGTACTCTACCCGCAATAAATGTCACGTCATTCGTGACGACACGTCATTCTGCGCTATACTGGATACAGTGGGCGTGGCTATTAAGTGTTGTCCTAGGCCGCTGCGGTCCCGGAACTTTATTGTTTTTTCATGTTTATGTATGGCATCATGACGTACAAATTTCCACCTAACGTTATGTTTGCCATGTTATGTATGCCAATCGTGACGTACAAGTTTTGAATTGCACACTTTATGTCGCTTTCGTGTAATCGGTGTGACCTGATCTCATGTTGGCCTGCTATACTAGGTGTCCTCGAATATCAAATTCAATGTGCCCATAATATGCAGCATGAAAAGTTACTGCTAAGAAATTAAAAATATATATATCAAATTGGACTCCTTTTGACACGTTAGGGTGTCTTCCGTCCCACCGATGTGATCGAGACGGTGGTAAGCCCTACAAGACGCCTTCGTATACGTCCTACGATGACTGAAACCAACGCAATGGATAAATCCCAAACTATAATAAGATACCTTGAACGGCTCAAACCTAACAAGTAATTTGGTTTCATCGCATGTTTTGATGGTAATGAACAATTTGCGCCTATACCCACAAGTGATGTATCCAGCTGACATGGACTACCTGTACCTTACGATTGTGGTCGTGGTGGTATCATCAACGACCACGTGTCGACATTTTATAAAGGATGGGCTGGTCACCGTTAGCCAAGTCAGTAAGGATGGGTCAAATATTTCATCATCATTACGTGTTTTTAATCTTTGTATCCATCATCAAATTTCATAAAAATGAGTCCAACGAGCACGCAAGGGTAATTACCGACAACAACAATGGCGATGGATCTATTTTCAGAGACCACAGCGCCGCGCTGCGACTTTAAACCTTTGGTTTCCAAGGAGCGTTTGCTAAGCAGCTTGCTAGCATCCTCGTACCAAATACGGGGCTGGAACCCTTTAGTAAAACTCATGGTGTGAACCGACACTGTGTTCTATGACACCTAGAACCAAGCTCTCTATTCCGATAAGCATATGTTATGGCATGTGTGTACGTATTTACACTTGTGACAATCAAGACTGTTCACTGATTGTTCATTTAAAGAATTTTTGAGTTTTCCTCTGCAAGTAGCTGCACCATGGAAATTTTTTTTTTGTTATGGTCGCTCATAAGTTCAGTTATTGATCATGTTTCTATTCACCGAGGGTACTCGCATTGTAAACATATCAATCAACAAAAACAAATGTACATTCCAACGTAGCACCCTCAATGAGTCAAATTTAGCTATATTTCGCAAGTAGCGAGGAAATCTTATAATATGATGTTGTTCACTCGCATCATATGCACCATCTGGCAATTATAGATATAAGTCATCGTGTCAGGTAAAAGTGGTCACGACATCAAACAGTATATTACGCAGCAGCCGGCCGCTTTTTTGAAGTTTGATATGTGTTCATTTAACTTGTTTTTATTTCATATGCGTTTGAAACAATCAATAGTCAGTCAGTTGTAAGTGTTAATATCTAAAGGCAAGCGTTAAGTTAGTGACATGCGCCACCCTGACAGGTCACTTTTTGCTGAACACATGTTAAATTTTTGCAATGAATATGATTTCATTGTATCCAGCAAGTTACCTATATCAGTGTAGTGTTATGTACTAAGGTTGGGGATCAATAGTACAAGTTCGTTTTTGAGTAACAAGTCTCTTTATTTTCGTGATCTCTCTCTCTCAAGCCTCGTGTCCCAACTGCCTCGCACCTCAACCGTACCACGATACTTTGCTGGTCCTCCGGCCAATCACATATTGATAAATATACATTAAATCACATCCATCCAATCAGAGGATGCGAGGAGTAGGGTCCACTCGGCTGATGATGGCAAACCCACCTCAGCATTTTACAATGGGTAATCCCATCCTACAGGATGTTATAAACATCAAATTCTCCCAGGCGACTGCAGGATGAGACAATTACAATTAAGAAAACATAAAAGGTACAAGGATGGTCAAGAATGACGGGATGTAACACAGAACACAGAAACATGAAGTACAAGGATGGCTTGTATGCCCGGATACGATAGACAATAAAAGAGACAGAAACAAAGACGTCCAGCCAAGATGAAACACTACATATTCAACTCAGGAATATGACAGTAGCATGGGACATTGTATCATGGTTGGAGCATGCTGTGTCCACTGCAGGCTTTAGTGGTATTATTGAGAATATGTAGATAAAATATGATGTAACTGATGAAGATCATGTCCCATTCGTAATGTCGTTGTCTATTGATAATGTACCTGAAACCTCTGCCCATTGTAATGACTGTACCCTCAGAGTTCACTGGGACAAGTTGACTGACAAGGAATGTAAGAAGTATAGTAATCTTACTGATGAGTTATTATCTAAGTTGAATAAGCCTATGTCTCTAGACTGCAATGACTTGAACTGTAATAATCCAATACATGTTGATGAAACTAAAATGTTTTATGATGAAATAGTAGCATGTCTGCTAACTGCAGGAGAGCAGTTAATAAGAAACAGAAAAGTTTTAATAAGCCAGGGTGGTCTGATTATGTCTCTGATTTGTGCAAGGCATTAAGAGACACCCTCAAACTATGGCGTGGTGCAGGTAAGCCTAGACAAGGGCATATATTCGAACCACACACACGGACCAAGGCCAGATGTAAATATGTTATACGTTTCATCAAATGTAATGAAAATGCCTTGGGGAAAGAATCTCTTGCCGAAAAACTCTCAAGGAAGTAGGTTCAGCTAGTCAACAATAGTAAGACCCCTTTGCCAACAAGTACAGATGGTGTTATTTGTGAGGAAGCTATTATTTAATTTGTGGAAAAAAACATTACATGCAGCTCTTTAATTGTCTTAAAAAAGAGGTTTCCTTTTGACAGATTATATGATCTCACCACTGATTATGACGATGTTCTAGTCTCACCAGCAGAACTTGAAGCTGCCATTAAACATCTAGATAATAATGAATCTTTTGGTCCTCCCTGACTCAATGATCTCTGTTGTACTGTAATTAAAGAAAAAATGCAAAGATCACTTCCAAAGATAATTACAGACCAATTACTTTTGCCAATACCCTCAATAAAATTGTTTTATTACACAATCGTATAACTGACATCTTGCTAACGAATGCTAATCAGTATGCATTTTAGAAAAAAAAACATGGAACTGATCTCTGCATTTATATACTCAAGGAAGTTATTGATGCTACACCACAGTCCAAAGGGGACAACTACATGACTAAGGATGGACCTAGATTATGCTGCTTTGTTTGAGTGTCCCTGCAGTAAAACTGCGATTCATGGCAACAAGTTATACCTGTTAATTTTCCGCAAACCAGCTAACCACCTGCCCGCATCTCATATCATGCACAATTATTTTTATTTCATTCTTAGCATCATTTAATGACATCATAATGAAGAATTGTAATACTCCCACTAAAACCACTTGCTTTCTTTCATCTAAACATTCAACATGGAGTAACTGGCAAATTAGAGGCACATTCCACATGCAGTATATTAATTTACCTGGGTAACTGACACATTAAAAACATGGTTTCAATCCTTTTCCATTTTATAAATACTTTTATTCAAATGATGAAAACATATAGTGAATGCAAATACTGGTGTTTATATTATATAATATCATTCTCTGCAACGTCAGTTGAATGGACTGATATATCCATCACCAATATTGAGCTTAATAAGTACGGTCCAAACATTAACCCTGTAACAAACGCTTGTGTTCTGTTGCCTCACCTCACAGCAACACCTTGTAACTGTCGTCTTTGAGACCATACACTATTATAGTAGCCGGGAGACTAACATAGAACCAATGCAACGATGGACAATCAACCAAGTCAGTTACAAAAGCTGTACACATACCTGTTGGATGAAAGAGCTTTAACAGATCTCAGAAAAAAATCCTCACCTTACATTTCTTTGCATACTCCGTTTTTGCTCACGAACATCTAGTATATGGTCAACTATTTTTGTGAAGTATTTCTTGCAACGTGGATACCTGTAGTAATAAGAATACAAAGCTATGATGAATTCAAGAAGCCAAGTTATTGTATAAAAGCTGGCTTGTAAGTTCAAACAAGATACAAGACTTTAATCAGAAATAAGGATATATATCATTCACCACATGCTTAAACGGTACACATAAGGCTGACTTACTTGTCAACCATACTAGCTATATCTGGTTTTAAGTTGCCATGCTCCTCAGGCAGCTGTAACACAACATGGTAAAATCAGGCAACAAACCATCGTCATGTCAGTGACCTTTACTATTCCATAGTTTTGCTTGTAACTACAGACAACACAAAATGATCAAAGTAATGCCTCTCTCCAATAATGAACATTGTAATGATAACTTACTCTAATGTTTTCAGCAATGCAATTGATGACATGAACAGAGAAAGACACAGCTACAACCTCCACAACCAGCTTATTCGACAAACAGGCCAATACTTTCCCTAAAGTAGCAAAAATCTGAAAAGAACAATCAAGGATGATGTTAATTTAAATGTTTAAGCTTGAGGAAAGCAGGCTTATTTTTTTAAATTGATGAATAGCAATTCATCATCAGAATGACTCATATGAATTGGTTACTTTATAAACCATCATACTTGGGGCTCTCCCGAAATATAAATTCATTTAGCAATTAACAAATCTTTTCTTAGCTTGCTGTCAAAAATGCCAATATTATACCTGAGATTCATAAGCTCGCTTGATATTTTTAGCTAGTTTCTCCTTGTCTGACTGTATAAAGCTGATGTTGTATTGGGGCAGTCCACTAGTGCCTGCTCCACTACCAGAACCTCTACTGCCACTGATGTTACCAACGCCATCCCAAGCTAGCTGAGAACCAGTTGAGCTGGACCTTTGCATCTGGCTAGCGGCATCTGGTGTTTCACTGAAAGATAAAAACATGATTGGAACTGACCCTATCCCACCATGTTATTAGATTAGACAGTGTAATATTGGCACTAACAGATCAGAACCTCAAAAAAGGCACCCATTTTCTAAAAGGTAACCTCTTTTCCCTTTCCATCCATAGTACAGAATTTTGGTAACTTCTCAACCCAAGTCAAGTAAGCAACATACTTTTGCATATTAATACATGCACCAGGAATCACAAATGTGTCTCATGTATTTGCTATGGTAGACAAGTGTGTATTTGTGGATAATCAACAGGTAATATTTTGGTGTGGTCCAGAATCTCCACCATATATACTACACATACACACGTTGTAATGCCACAACCTGACCTTTGCTTATTTACATTTTTTTTGTAATTGGAACAATAACAATAAATCTAAAGCATAAGATGCATCTGTGTGCAAGAGGCACCCTCTATTTCGCACTGAAATATGAATTAAATTATCAAGTTCACATACTGAAGGTGGGTTACAAGCCATTATAACTGATAAACCAAACAATCTCGCAAATTAAAACACCCACACCGCACCCATATCACTGATAATGATCTTCACTGACTCTGGAACACCTTTTCTCTGCAGTATGTTAGTCATGTCAGGAGGCAATATCTTGCTGACCACTAACACGATAAGTATAAAACATGGTATTACAAACTGAGCATCTGTTTGGCTCATCAAATTGCCTGGTCATGATAAAAGCCAGATAGCTGTTCTTATATCAATTTTTCTATGTCTCACCTTTTGGCAGCCTGAATGCGGAAAAGGTAATCGGGCAGCTTACTTTCAGCCAGTCTCTTTTCTGACACCTTTTCACGGTCCTTTTCTACCAACTGCACCTGTATTTACAAGTGCACCTAATGTCATATACACGGGATGATAACCATCAAGAGTAAACAATGAGCACTAGCTGCGGGCACACTACTAACCTTAACAAACCCCTTATCAATGTCTTTCAGTATAACAAGACACGAGATGCCATGATTCTTGCAGAAATTCTGGATGTCTTCCAAACTCTGATGCAACATCAGACAACATAGACTATATCATACATACACATACAACCATAGCATATATATACATATACTACATATTGATCAGCATGGCTATATATATATATATATATATATATATATATATATATATATATATATATATATATATATATATATATATATATATATATATATATATATATATATATATATATATATATATATTTACATATATATCACCCCCCCCATGTTATTAACAATATCAGTACTTTCTACGGATGATATCTACATGTGGTACCTGTGATGTATCATGGTGTATCTCCACACGGAGCCCTGCTGCCCACAGCAGATGGGCTAAACTCAGCTTCTCCTTCACCATTAAATTTATGCCCTAATGAACACACCTGTAACAAACCAAATGAGAAATCCCTTAATACAACTCACATTAAATAGAAGTTCACGGAGCAGTTAACTTGATGAACGTTTACTTGACTGACCATGATATCACATGGAGATGGCAGTTGCGTTTCACCTTCCAAGACAGCAGACAGTATCTTTTCAAGTGAAATACTCAGGCCTACAGCACATTGGAATGGAGGAAGTGATCCTGGTCGACGGAAACGACTGATGAGGTCGTCATAGCGACCCCCTGCTGCCAGCACGTCTACAACAGTTTTCTTTTTCCGTCTGACATCCATAACAACTTGGAAGATGGTCCCTGAGAAATGTTTGATGCTGTAAACAAGACCAAGGGCCAAGACAGGCTGCAAGGAAAAAACAACCATTTATTAACAACTGTACATAGTGATATACAGTACAATGGAATGGTTTGCAAATATCATAACATGTGTTAATGCTCACCTCAAATTTACAGCCCATGGCCTGAGCATGGCTTATTAAAGCCTCCATCTCATTCAGACCTTTCTCGGCTAGCGACGCAGCCAGGCTTTTAGTGTGGGTGATTTTACGCAGCATGCTGGCTACTTGACCAAACGGCTTCTCTACCTGGTAAACACGGGTTGACACATAACTCTTCATAAAAAAAAACACCACTACAAGTTGACACTTGTCTTGTTGGGACTCATAATAGATGAGAGCATACAATAGATGGCATTCTGAATGGATATAAACTGAAAAGGAAACATGCAGAAGATTAAGAGTCATCAATCTCCAGATATTGAACAATTTTGTTAATTTTGTCCACTTGCAGACAAATAGTGAACTGTTTTAATGACTTATGATGTCTAAAAGTGCCTTCCACATGCCACACAGATTTAATTGTTCACACCCCATCAATAATATCCAGCAGGGCTTTACTGGCACAGTAAAAATGGACCCAACTTTATGGATGTTAAGTCCACAAGAGAATCAGTCACTAAATTTTCATATTTCATGGCACAATTTTGATGATTTTTTTATGAAATGCAGTAATCAACAAGACTACATGAATGAACCTGCAGACTTGTTACAACCATCTTATCAGGATTGACAATACAATCATCGGGTGAATCCGTGTGACGTTGATACCTACCATGACGTAGCTGTAGAGTGATGCCATCTGGTCCTCAGAAAGTGACAGACTACAGAGGTGGGTCTGCAGCTGTAGCTTTCTCAGCTTCTCTGTCTTGGTGTTCCCAAGAATGTTGTAAACATCGTTATGAAGCTCTTCTGGAATGCCGCAGTGAACCAGGATGGCTTTCAAGAGGCTGGCGTGGTTGATCCTACAAATTTCTACAGCTTAGCTCCGGGAATTCCTGGATGATCTATTGAGACAAACAGTGAAACACTCGTATAATTTGCTAACCACAGCATCACTTCTTAACGTACCTAATGAGCAATTATTTGTATCGCATTAACTTAAATGGTCATCAATTACTAATTATGGGTACCAATACTGTGACCTTGGGAGGGGTCAACATACCTCATATACCACATGAAGAACCTCTGCATCAGGAATCAAGTTGGCTGGCGTTGGTGTGACAATATCAAACGAGGCAGCTATGAGTTCGCGGGGGTGAAACCCATAAAGTCTGTTCTCTCTGAACACCTTCTCAATGCAGAATCTCTTCAGGGAGTTAATGCTGTTGCGAGCCACAAAGCGGGCAAATGGAGCCTGATTCAGAAAATACATCATTCACTTGCAATACTTGGTATCCAGGTCATATCAATATCATAATTTTTCCTTGATTGATTCAACCACTCCTACAAATGCAGAACTTAAAATAGCCATCTGACTTAAAACTGAATTCTCTTTTGAAACACTGAGGTTAGATAATATGATAATCCTGCAAGACAGATACGGCTCATCAGAAGTAGCTATGAACACACAATTTCAAATATATCTATGAAGCCTTACCCTCAGATCATGAGACAGAGCTACAAGACCCCCACTGTGATCCATGAGATTAACATAAGACTCGTTGCTTTCGTATATAGGGTTGCGAGGCATCAAAAGTGGTGTGGTCACCCGCACAGCTCCATGGCGACTGAATAATTGCTCCAGGTGGTTGATGATGTGTTGCTGGGCAACAGCTTGTCTCTCACTCCACCCAAGTCCTCCATGCTAAATCACAAAAAGTAGGCTTCTATCTCTGAGGACCTTTAATATGCTTTAGAATATACAGATGTACACGACAGGCATTAAGCATAAGAATGAACAGATAAGATTAATCAATGCCAGTACCTTGTAGAAATCGTTGTCATATGCAAAGTCATTTGCAGGAAGAATTGGCTGTTGGAACAGAGCATTCAGCATGTGATGGTAAGCCTTAGAGTCAGTGTTGGATATAGCTGACCTCAATACCTCATTGAATTCTGCTTCCTCCATGTGAAGTGGGGGCAGGAGTGAAGACTGGAGCAATTCCTTGCAGTTGGGTCGTTTGGCAGGGTTGTGGTTTAACAACCAGCGTATAACAGCAGCCTGTAATGGGATGGAAAATTACTGAATATAATCTTTGGCAGACAGATTGTGTAATTTTCTGACCAGAATGAATAAGTAGAAAGGGTTGGTGATATCAAATATCTCTAATCAAACAATATACAGCAACTTGGAAGAGAAGTAAGTTGGATGTAAATGATAAAATCATTGTCATTCTCTCAAACAATCTTTATACATTCTCATAAAAGACATTCAGAACATTTCTCCAAAATGTATACAATGAATAAAAATTTGATGATACCTGGTTAGGCATTTCTTCTTCATCGAAATCGACGGGAAGGGTGATGGACTGCTGTCTCACGTTTGTCAGCACTTTCACCCTCTCCATGCCTGTTGTAAAGCTACGGTAGCACATCTCAAAGAATATCACCCCCAATGAATAGATATCAACTTTCTAGGACACATACAAATTATGAAATTATAACTTAAATCTAGTTTCAGAGAGGCATAGATATTTTGTATCAACAAGTATAGGCAATGCCAATTATTATCTGAAAGAAGGAATCCAGCACGAACCTGATTGTACATAACTCGTACACTAGTTGAATCAGACATCTCAGGACTGACATACAAGGCAGTGCCAACTTTTCCCGTTAGGTCACTGAAGCTGTCAGACAAGCTCTTCATAATTTTCCGGTGAGTCATGTTTTCCTGAAGTTTGGTCCACTATCGTACTTTGCTTTCAACATGGTAAGATTCAATTAGCAAAATATGCAACATAGCTATGACATATGTGAATAATGATTTGAAAGTCATACAATTCCTTACTTTAGCAATAATCTCTGTTGTGGCCAGCCCAAAGTCTCCTATTTTCACGTGGTCATTTGAGTCTAAGAAAATATTGACAGGCTTCAAATCTCTATGGATCATACCCTGCAAGTAAAAGAATATAAACAGGATATGTTTTTTAATTTTTTGCTTATTTCGCCAAGATTGTGTATTCATCAACACTTGATTTCTTTTATGCGATTCTCTCATTTCTAGACTGAGACTACATTATTTCTCTTGAAGAAAAATCTGTACTTCAATCCCTTCTTATATTCCTCTGACAAGTACATGATGAAATCCATGTCCACAGCCCGGGGGGGGGGGGCACTTGGCCTTATTCTGGATAGGGGTGTGCCGCGGGACCTCGAAAACCCGTACCCGTGTACAAGGTCAAAATGCCAAAAAAACATACCCCGTCGTACATGGTATTATGCAAATGTATAACCCGTCGTACAGATTGAAGCTGAAAAAATGTCGTACAAGTATGAGGTCAAAAAACCCGTCGTACAAGTCGAGAGGCCGAAAAAGCATACCCCGTCAGGCGGCACATATATACTACCTCTATACACTTAAGTGCCACCCCCCGGGGTCCACAGATAAGATCTAACACTTAACAGTCCAAATACCCCACTGCCGTGATTAATACATAGTTTTCTGAAGTATCTATCAGGCTACAGGGGGCTGAATAAATAATACTGTACCCACGATGTGAATCTATCCAAGGAGAAATCACACTATTTAGGAACAATGCTTAATTATAACAGCCAAAGGCACAATATCTCTAATAGCAGTACACAAATCAACTGTTTTAATGTAACAATTATGTCAACTTCACCATTTAAGTCTGCAAGCATTAACCTTTGTGTGTGTTCCTCTTCTAAATCAAATATTTTCTTTTGTATTAAATTGGGCAATGTGATTTTCCAATTCAATTACATGATCAAATCTCTGAGTTATCTTATACTAAATTGTCTGAAAAGGATAACACACTCCGTCAGACTTTTATCCTTAGAGATAGTGGCAATTTTTCGCAGTTAGTACTTGCTGTTCAGGTCCGTACAAAGTGTTTGGGTGTTGACAGAACCACCCAGAAAAGAGTAATTAAGTAAGTAGTCACCTGGTCATGGATGTGGAGAAGACCTTCAATGATTTCTCGGAACAACCTCCACACCCGATTGACATCTTCATGAAGTCCGGCATCAATGCAATTACTGAGGGTGCTTTTTTCACAAAACTCCATCTTTGAGGGTAGGACAAGGGAGAGGCATGGAATGTGTTATATACAAACAACCTGATGAAGCTTATTGGTTAAAATATTAGAACATTTTATGTGATATATTCTTCATAGACCTATCACTTTATCAGATTAGGCTGATAAATCACCTGGATATAAAGAAATTGCAAGCATGGAATTTCTGATGTGTTTGTAGTTTCTTCTCCTGTGGGTACAGCAGCAGGATGAGGCGATGATACCTGCGAAAAAACATAAACAATTAACATTATCAACATAACCCAATCCATCAACCAACATGGCATATTCATATTCATAATATACTCACAAACAAACACTTGCATCTCAAAGATGCAACTTTAAATTCAAGGGAGAAAAACAGTCACGAAAACAAAATGTCTTCTTTTACCTCTTGGACTAGCCATTGACTGTCTTTTTCAAATGCTGTATCATCGTCATCATCATCGTCTTCATCATCGTCATCATCATCGTCTTCATCATCGTCTTCATCTTCAGAATCTACAGCTAGTCTGGACACAACAGATTTAAAACATCTAATTCCTTTGATAACCCACTTCACCAGGAAGATACAACTCATCAAAGATAATGTAGTGACCAGTGACAACATACAGGAAAGATTTTCCAAAAACATCCCCCACATCATCCTCTTCAGAACTATCAGATTCGGGCGTTAATCTGCTTCCTGTGATCTCGAAAGAAACATTCCAGTTGACAGAGCCTTCCATCACAGACGGAGCAAACTTCTCTATATCATCCTGCAATCCTAAACTGTTTTGAAATGCTGATTTTTCAGCATTAGTCTGTTGCAGTGACTTTTTGGGATAAGAAGATTTAGATGGACTGTTGGGGGTCTATTCAGAGGAGGCAGTTGACGAATCATTTCCGGCAGGCTCATTACTTGTTTCTATCCATAATTGTAATATCTTGCAACACACATGAATCACACTATTTTCAGCATGAACAACAACTACAACTTCATTTACCCATTTCCAACAACATTCATGATTCAGACCCAGTACCTGAACATTTATATGTCAATAACCAGTAGTGAATAGAATATCAGTTAGGATATCAGTTCCAGAGACACAACTTACCTAACAACATTTTCATGGTTGAGGCGGGAAAGCAACTTCACTTCACGAGTTATTTTACGTTTAAGCTGCTTTTGATTCGGATTAAGAGGAATTCTTTTGATAGCATAAAATCGGCCATCCAATTTGTTGTGTACCTGATATTGGATAAACATTAGATGTCGAACACGTTTCAAAACATTTGGCATAGAATGATCACTGTAGTGAACAAACAAGAATAGGAACCAACTAAAATCAAAAATTGTATATAAGCAAGCAAATATATCAGATTTAATCAATGTGTTTATGGGTTTATATAATAAACAATATCGGACCTATTGTGGGTTTGGAAATTATAAAATGTTTCAGTGAGTGATAAGTCCCAAGCAAACCAGTTAATTACTTTGCCTATCGCAAGTCTTAACTAGAGCAAACACTGATTCGTTGCAAGCCACTTAACGTTATATGTACAACTATGGCAACATCAGAATCTGGAGAAATATGAAGCGTCTCACAGCATCCACTTGTCATACAGAACAAATGGAAACAGGGAGTTAGTGTGTAAATAACATATGGAAGTAGCTATCTTGAATGGCTACAGTATGGTGACTCCCTCTATCAAACAACTCAATATCTATTAAATGAGCTTACAATACTTTCTTCTCTACCACAGACATTTTCATTTTAATAAATTACGCCTGTGATCTTTACAAGATTAAATGCACTGCAACAATTGTTATGATTCTCTACCTTTATGACATCACCAAATGCACCTTTGCCCAGCCAGGTCATGATCTTGAACTCGTTGCTGAGGCGGGAACCACTGCTGCCAACAGTGGGCAGAAATGGGATGTCCAGCTCGCTAACGTCCTGATCCCCTGCCACATTTTCCTCCTCTGTAAAAGATAAACACTTATTGAAGCTTGCAGTTTTTAGTTACAGTTTCCCTTATCTTCCCTACACTGCCTACCATCTTGTGTGATCACATGGAACATTGACAGACCCGAGGCTATGTGTATATATCCCGCTTGGAGCATTGTATTTCCATCTTTTTTTTAATGTTTTGCAAAGATTGAGTCTTATGCTGGGTTTATAGGGTTATATAGTTAAATCAATAAGCATTAAACTTCCAAACAACAACTGCCCAACCACGAGTTCTGTCCTTCCGTGTGTCTGGAGATGCAGAGTTAATAGACCTCAAACTCTGCCCGGTGTCTTTTAGTATTGGAGTCACCCGTGGCAGGTCTTCCACTTGGGGAGTGGATGTGTCAGAAGATGTGCTGAGGCGCTCAGAGGATGTGCTGAGGCACTCGCTGTCTGTAATTACCTATCAAGACACAGCCAGTTTCAACTGAACTACTCATGGGTATGAGGATATAGAGAAACCATTCATATGGAGAAGGAAAAAGCTTGACTGTTGAGTCCTCATTTGTATAAAGCATCCCATTGCCAGATATACCCCGTGACAGATGCCGGAGCAAAGGTATATGATAAGCTCTGCTCAAGAGTCGACCTCATGAATGTCAGGAAAAAAAATCAAAAATAAATTAATAAGTTAAGACAAAAATGTACACTGAAATCACTGAGTTAATATTAACCTGTTTAGCAAGTTTACGTCTTTTCCTGGCATCTTCTTTCACAGCTTCTTGACGCTTTAGGATTATAGCATCTATATCCTGGGCCTACAACAGGATTAACTAACAGATGAGAAACTAATTAAATGAAACTATAACAAAGTGCATAAAATATTCTTCACGGGTGTATTTGTGTGTAATATAAGCAGATGCCTATATGAACATGATTACCTGCTTTTCTTGATCTCTCGATCTCATTCTGCCTCATCTCCTCGGCTCTCTGTTTTTCGTCCATTTTCTGTTGATTGGTAATCATCTCTTCATAACAGGAACGGTCCGGCGGGTTGTTGTGTAGGCGTAGGAATGTCTGAATGTGCTGACACAACTCGAGAAGCATGACCTGCGAAGTGACACAACAGCAATATGACTAACCCAGTGCAATAACAGTAATATGACTTACCCAGTGATACCACAGTAGTATGACTAAACTAGTGACATAAAAGTAACAAGGCCTATAGAGTGACACGACAGTAACATGACCTGTACAGTGACACAACAGTAACATGACCTACACACTGACACAACAGTAGCATGACCTTCAATGCAACTGTATTCTGACACAAAAAGCTACATGACAAAAAGTGACAAAAAACGCTTTTTGAAGGTGACACAAAAGTAAAAAGAATTACACAGTGATGAAACAGCAACATGACCTAAATAATGACACATAAGTAGTCAGGTACAGAAATCAGGAACATTACACATGCCATTAGTGCAAATCGTGTTTCTTGTGCAATGTTCCAAATGCTACAAAGAAACCAACAGTTTTGGAGGTAAGAAATGGGAGAATATTCTGGGATATGATATACATCTAAAACAAAATAATATCACAAAGTGTACAAATTACCTCGCCAACAAGGGATCCAGCTAAGTTGTCAATTTCTTTCTGCAGCTCACCACTTCAACTGGTTCGATAAGCATGTTGTTCCCTCCAATTTCAATTCAGGAACTCTTCATAAAACAATACCACAATGATATCAGTTGTCAATAATATAAATAGTTTGAAAAAATATAGAAAGCATACAATGACTAAACTAGAGAAGAAATAATAAAAAGAGGCCCATGTAAACAAATACCTTTGATCGTTTTTTACAACAAACATTATCATCACTAGTCATAAGTCCCACGGACTTTAAAAGGAATCATTCTTGCAACACCCTGATGAGAGGTTGGCCAGCAGTTGTTGAGCATTTATTGTAAATAGTCTCAGAATCATTAGAGCTTAGTACCTCAGCTGAATTGCTGAGTTGAAGATATTTTTCATCTTCAAACTCATACAACTTGTGAAAGGCAAAAGTTTGCAACTTGGAAGCTTGATTTTATTGTGTGGCACAATACATGTTTTTAACATGGTATTTCTTTTTACGGACGATTTTTGTAAGAGTTAATGCATGGTCAGGCTCAAACTATGAATGTAAACAGTGGCAATGGACATAATTATTACAGATGTTGGATCGTCAATTTGGTTGAAAAATTTGTCAATAACTTCAATATTCTGTCAGGGACTAGGAATGATCGGATACATTGGCCGACACGCTGTGTTTGCAGAGCGATTCACATAATAGTTAAACACCCGCACCAGACCCGCAAAAACTTTGCCAAAATAACGATATTATTTATTTTAGGAAATAACATCTTCATGTACACTTTACCTAAAATCAAACAATAATAAATTACAGATCAGGGTACTTGTGATGACATTTAACATGGAGGTCTACTTGTACATGAAATTCCTCGGAGTGCACACTTTTCTGGGGCCGCAATGTAATAATAATTTCCGGAGGCCTGCGTACCTAATGTTCACACAAAAAATCGAGAAAATGAATTGGCACGAGATGCGAACTAATTGACAACGGTATGGCTTCTCATTGCAACAACAACAAAATGCCTTAACAATGGTAGGGGTTTTTTTTCTCGAGTCGCACTTATATATGTTGTGAAACAAAAATTCCGATTTACCTCGCATGAATCTTTTTTCCTGAGATCTTTAACATCTTCAATATACACAGCTTCTAGGAACTCTATTTCATTATCCTGACGTTCTTGGTATGTCTCAGCACTCTCCCCACTTCCCAGACATGCCATGGTCACTTGCCCATTCAATTATCAAACTGTCAACTTCATTTGAATCTGAAACATCATAATAAGCCAAAATTCTACACATCAACATATAAGACTGATTTTTGGTACAGCATTTTTCTTTCACATTGTCGCACAAATGCTGTTACCTACATTTCTTAAACAGCCTTTGTAGGCAGCAACTAGGCAAAGAAAATTCACCTCTGGCAGCGTCCGCGCTGTTTACTAATTTCGATCTCTCATATCCGCGCTGTAGAGTGCCTTAGGTAGCATCAGATCATCAAAACACCAGGGGCGATTGCCTTGCCTAGGCTGCAACAAGCTACTAGGAAGTAGATTCTTGCATTTCAGAGTTTGATTTTGCTTTGCGGGTAAACTTGGGTGAGCCTAATGTGATAAACACCATTTACTTATAAGTAGATAAACTGGTGTGTGATAGGCTGCGCACTACAGGTAGAAACTCCTCACCCAAACAACAACTTGTATAACAATAATATTTGTTTGGCAGATAGGCCTAGTGGACGATACCTAGTGGACAGGGCAATATTTCTTTAAGGCACGCACTCCCAGTTCCGGTGTAAATGTGGCAGAGGGAATTATTTCGAAAGTTGTAAAAAGAAAGAACTAACAGAGGATGGATTCGATCTGGAAGAATATAATTTACGAAAGAGGCCCTCTCAAGAGATTGCCGAAGCGTAGAAAAAGACATTCACGTGAATCGTCACACAAATTGCAAAGCACAATATATACACGGTGTGCGGTGATGTTGGATTCTGGAGCTGGAGAAATATATATACATGGTTTGGGTGCTGCTGTCAACAGAGCGGTTAATCTGGCACTTGAGCTTTAAAAAAATAGTTCCAGTTGTCTACAAGTTTCTGCCAATACATTTACAATAGAGGTCACTGACGATCTTGAGCCGAACACTGACATGGTTGAGCCAACTACTCAAACGAGAAGTGTGTCATCCTTTCACATTCGTATTACGGCAGTAGGGCTAGACCAAGGACTCATTTTAGGAAAATCAGGAAAACTCAAGAATTCGAAAGGCAAATGTTTTCTAGATGAACAGCCCAGTAAAACTTGATACCAGAAACTGTTATGTTTTGTGGGGGGTTTTTTGGGTTGTTCATTTACTTATGCAGTATATCTTTATGGAAATTAAAGAACATAATATCCAGTGTTTATCCAAGGGGGTGGAAGGGAATGTTTCTGTTTGTGATTCTTGGACATCATACAAACCTACTTTATAAAAGATGGCAAACGCAAAGTAATGTATCACTAGGACTATTGTAGGAATCGAGGATTTCAAGAAATCAAGGACCCTTGCTTGTGTCAGTATCGAAAGAAATCGTATAGCAGCGTATTAAATCCTAATCAATCATTTTATTTATTATCAATATTTAAGTCATTATCGTTGCTAAGCACTCAGAATCAGGACGTTTGTCGGACCATTTATTTTTATCTTGTGAATCAGCCTTTCGTGCATTGGCTGTTCAATTTGAAAAGTGATCAGCTGATCTTGAAATATTAAGTCGTGTCAAACCAGAAAATGGCTTGTATCAGTACTGTAGATTCTGATTGACTGATTGGGAATCTGTTGTATGATTATTGTATGATTAGATGCTGTTGAATATGTTGTTGATTGTGTTATGACGGTATTTTCAAAATTGCCATATCAAGGCCCTTTTTCCACATGTAAATTATTCAGACCTTTGACCCCTTTTGATGGTATAAATTCTTTACAAACTCTATCCCTTTTATCTACCTGATGGTAACAACAACATTTTTAATCCTTTGATCTAGAACAATCCCCACAATTAATTCGAATTGACACTAATACCGGGTGTCTACTATTTAATTGCAATGGACATGGTTGGATTGGTCTCAGCTTGCTCATCTCCAGATGCCGCCCGTGTTCCACCTGGTGTACCCAATCCCGAACCAATCACTCACTTACACACCAACCAGGTGACCAGTAGTGACCAATGACGATAGTCCATGCGTCTGGTTGGGGGGAGTGGTTGAGTTACAGGGTGGGGATAAAAGAATGGACATTGGGGGCATGAGGAAGAAGCTTGCCAGGAGAAGCTTGCCAGGAGAGACCGAGACTGTACGAGAGGCAATAAACCAAAATTATCCAGATTATACAAGTCTTCGAGTTTTGCACAACATCCAGTTTCTAAGAAACTACAAAAGACTCTTAGAACAACTGGTGGAGAATCCGGTTACGAAAAGATTCTTAGAACAATTGTGTCAATCAAGTTCACACCCACCATCTCGCCACATCACTGCTCAAAACCATATGTCAGTTAAATCTATTATAAGAAAATAGCACCAGGATACCCAGCATTAATTCGGAAATAAAGGTCTTGGCACCTGAAATAACCCCCCACCCCCCACCGTGATTCCCTCTGTGCTTATCCATGCTACATCTCCACCCTAGACTCTCTCGTCTTTCTTTGTTGGTTTTTACAATGTGATCGTACTTTATCGACGTGCGATTAGCTTTATATTTCGACGTTGCCCCACGTGGAGAACACATGTTGTTGTTGTTGTTGTTGTTATATCAAGGTAGAGTAATTCGGCAACTATAGGCCATGTACTGCTAAACAAACAAAAAAACCACAACAAAGAAACATGTATCAACATGCCATCATAGGGCGATAGGTAGGAGGGGTTGTACCAGGAGGGAGACAGTTGATTTATATTGTATATTGAAATATAGAAGAGATTAATATAGTGAGACTAAAATAAAGAGGGGGGGGTATCTAAAACTATTAATGTTAAGATCTTGTCGGAAAAGATGTTATTACTGAAGTTATGGGGTTTATAGTCTATTGTAGATTTAATAAGTTTGAAGGTTGAGGAGGAGTTGTTCCACTCTTCTTGCCAGGTTTGTATTCAGTGTTTATTTATGATAGTTATTGTGTGTTTAGATCTAAGGGTATGGGTTGGATAAAGGGGTTAGAATGATATTTGTTGGCATCTGAGTCTGCAGTTTCATTTCCCTGGATTCCGCAATGAGCAGGAATCCAGGCTATCAAGGTGTTATAGTTGTGATGAGCAAGAAGAGTGGAAAGGTATTTGATTTCATTGATGAAGGGATTTAGGGTTTTGTTTCTGAGTGCAATAATAACTGAGAGGGAGTCTGTGAGGATTATAGGGTTTGGAAGGTTAGCATGAAGAGCTATATACAGAGAATTTATGATGGCTAAAGCTTCAGCTACTAAGATGGTAAAAGGGAATGAATACATGAGGATTTATTATATTTTTGGAATGGGATAGTAAGGGCGTAGGAGGTACTTATGTCATTTTTGGAGCCATCTGTGTAGATATGTGTAGATTTAGAGGTGAGTTGACTGATGAGCTGAAGAGCTAAATTTGTATTGTATGCTTGGTTGTTTTTAATTACTTCGTCGGTTATTTCAGTGTTTGATAAAGGGTTTATTAGATGCCAGGGTGGAAAGGGGTATGCAGGTAATGGAGTCAGTGAGGAGAAGAATGTTATCGATAGTTCTATGGTGGGGTCGAAAAGCTGTGAGATTGGGATGATATAGATTATTATGCTCAAGATGCCAGGAATTTCTGTTATTACAGATGGATTCAAAAATTTGGAAAACAGAGGTGAGGCTGATTGGATTGGGAATCAGCAGGGAGATGAAGGAAAAAGGGGTATATAAGAAGATCTTTTCCAGGGGATGTATTTTTGTTAACTGCGTTTGTTATTTCTTGAATGGTGAAAGGTTCATTAAGAGGAGAAGTTTCATTGTATTTTTGTTGATTAGTGGTGGTGATGGATTCAGGAGTTAAGTCAGGGGGTAGATTATGATTAGAGCTAGTTTCTGCGAAATGAGATGCATGAACATTAGTGATTTGTTGATTGCTATTTGTATAAAGATTATTATGGGCTGTAGCAATTGATTTTTGAGTTGAATTTTGTTATCAAGGGTTTTATTATGATAATATTTATTACAAGCTTTGTTTCTTTCTTTTATTGCATAAGTACAAGCATCACTCCACCAGGGATGGGATGGAGGTTATTTACTTTTTTGTGAATTGAAAGGAATGGACAAGTGAGCTATTTCAATTTAAGTGTTGTAAAAAATTTCATATGAGGTAAGTGGATTTGTTGATAGAATTTCAGGGATAATGTTTTGGTTACAGAGTTTTTGAAAAAGTGGCCAATTAGCTTTTTTAACAATCTATTTTGGTGATGGAGAGGAGGCGGGGGATGAGATTGAATGGTTATTTGTAATGGAGATGATAGAGTGATCACTTCCCATTGTACTGGGAGTGTTTTTAAAGAAGAATTTATGGGAAATGTCTTGAGAAATGAGAATTAGATCAAGGATATTTGAATCGTTATTATGGAAGTGAGTTGGAGTGGGCATTTTTTTAAAAAGGGAATTGCCTTTACCAAAAGGGGTGACGGGCATTAAAACCACCAACTATTATATTTCGAGGAAGATTGAGAAAAGGCTGGTATTGATCTGGGTCAAGGGAGTTGAGATTGTCATAATTGTTAGAGATGTGAAATGTCTTGAGAAATGAGAATAAGATCAAGGATATTTGAACCGTTATTATGGAAGTGAGTAGGAGAACTATCGTTGAGAAGAGAAATATTGTTGTCTTGGATTATTTTAAAAAGGGAATTGCCTGTACCAAAAGGGGTGACGGGCATTAAAACCACCAACTATTATATTTCGAGGAAGATTGGGAAAAGGCTGGTATTGATCTGGGTCAAGGGAGTTGAGATTGTCATAAATGTTTGAGATTGGATAAATTTGGTTAGAAATGTTAAATTGAATGGTTTGATGTTCTACTTCAGTTTGACCTTAATAATTTTGTATGGAATGTTTTGATTGGTTAAAATAGCTCGCCCCTCGTGGTTTGCTGTAGTTCTATCATTGCGAATGTTATTATAATTTGGAATTTTTGGGTTGTGAATAGATTTAAGAAAAGTTTCTTGTAGGCAGATTATTTTTGGCTTGGAATTGGAATTTTGAAGGAAATTGGCCTCGGAAATTCCAAGAGAATGTTGTGATATTTGATTGATGAGAGGAGTTCAAAGAGTGAGTTGAATTATTTGGGTCATATGGAGAGGGAATATGAAGTGGAGAAGAGTGATGAGAAGTGATGATATCAGAAAGGATGAGAGGAGCAAGATGGAAGATACAATGGGAAGCTTTCATCAGATATATGAAGGTGGATGATGAAGATAATGTTGTAATTGATTGGTTACGATAGAATGTTGGTTTAATGCTTGAATGAGGGTACTGGGGAGGATGTTGACATTGAGTAGTTCTTAGGCAAATGTAGAGAGAATATTGGCTTTCGAGTCGGGTGAGAGGTGAGATGAGAGGATAGCTGTGGAGAGGTATACAAAGTAAGATAATTTGATAGCTGGGGAGGGTTGTGTAGAAGGAGATTGAGATGAGGATGGAGTGGGAGTGGATCGGTAAATTGGAGCAGAGGAAGGAGTTGTAGTTTTGGAAGGTGTTGTGGAAGTGGTCGAGGGTATAGTAGGGTGAGGGGTCGATGATGGTTTGGTTGATTTAGATGAATGAGGGAGGTAGGAGGTTTGAGTTTTTGGGTTAGGGGTTGATGATGAGGTAGGGATAGGAGAAGGGGGAGGGGAGAAACATAAGATGGTTGAGGGTGGGGAGTAGGGGAAACAAGGGATGCCGCTTGAGCGTAAGAAATGTTTCTGGTGAATTTGATTTGATTTATTGATTGGGCTTTACTGTAAGAGCGACAGCCTTTATAGGCTGCGCTGTGACTACCACCACAATTGGAACATTTTTTCTCTTTAGTTTGACATTGAGTAAAGGGGTGGTGCTCTCCACCGTTTGAACAAGAGGTGTTATTTGGGCAGAAAGGGGAAGTATGGCCATATCCATTGCATTTAAAACATCTGGTGGGGTTGGGAATGTAAAGTTTAGCGTTGTGAAAGGAGTAGCCTATTTGTACTTTGGTGGGGAGGTCAGGGGTAGAAAAGGTTAGTTCAACTGATTCTGTGGGTGGTGATTAATCCTAGTCTTTGGATATTGATAACATCAAAAGGTATGAGTGCCAAAAGGAGGTCAGAATCTGGAATATCGGTAGTACTACCATGAATGATGCTTTTAGTTTCAGGCTTTTTTTATTGAAGAATTTTAATGGTAACAGGGATTTTTCCAAGAGATAGGATGTTTTGCAAAAGGGTGGCTTGTGATTTTGAAACTATTAGCGTAATGGAGGAACCTGGTTTGGTGGTGATGAAATCTGGACCAGTGATGTTGATGATCTCTTTTTGGGGCAAAAGTATTTCATTTCAACACACAGCCCTTTACACTAACATGTTCTAGAGAGTCTTCATGCTCCACTTCAGCTGCCTCAATTTCCTTAACTGGTGACAACTCTTGAATGGATTATTCAGCCTTAAACACATATGACATTGTCAATTAATCATAATAATTATGACAGATTGTAAATGTAAAGTCTGATTTGGTTTCAAATATAAATTTTCATAGACTAATTGTGATGAAAAACAATTTGAAAAGACCTTTTCCTGCTATGTCTTCTTGATAAGCTTTGGATGGCTGCAAAACAGAGATAGTCCTGTTCCTGGATTTTGATGTTTTTCTCAGAGTAGGTGGTTTCTGTGTGGAAAACAAGTCTGGCTTGACATGATTCCAACCGACTATTCTTTTGGAGCTAGGAGCTAGCGAGAAGTGGCAAGAGCACAGCCTGTGATGTTTTTTAGGTGACCACAACTTTCCATAAATGTCTCTGCCATGCTCATCAACAGCAAGCCTGTTGACAGCGTTTTTCCAAGTATTTCTCCAGTGTGGGTTGCTGGGAAAGGAATAGAACTTGCAATCCGTTGATGAACTCTTGTGGGCCCAGCCCATCGCATAGCAGTGGTTACCAGCTGACTTGAATCCCAGAGACATAACGATATTCGATTATGCACTTTATTCGCCTTGTATGTTACATGCAAATATGAATTCTGATTCGCTTCCATATTGACGAAGTGTTTATACCTCGGCCCACACGACGCAACGCACACTTTCTACTTCATCTTTACTCGCATTACTCAGCGAGCCGATCTGTCAGAAAGCAGACAGCTGGGTTCTGAGAACGAGCGCGTCAAACCGGAAGTCAACAGAAGTTAGTTTCACAAAGCTCACCAGGACGACGCGCGCGACTACCGGACTACGCGAACAAACCGAGCCAAGCGAAACCGAACACTGCAGGACGCGCTCGTTGAATTGAGTTGAGTGCTTGTGCAACAGACCGTTCATCCGTCCGCGCCTCCTAGGCCGGATACAAAAATAAGCCCAGTCACTATAAACGTCCCAGTATAAACAGCTCATTAAAAGACCAACGCAGCGCGCTGGTCGCTCATCTACGATCAAGATAAATACTCTCTAAAATGATACACGATATGTTCGAGGTTTGTAAGAATAATGACAACTAGAAGGGTGGCATACATTGTGCACGGTTGATTGGAGCATCATTCTGAAATGTCTGCCTCACGGTATCACTTTTGCCATGATCTGATAAACTTTTGGTCTGCTCTGTTGGCTCGCGCATGAAGCTTACAAATTGCAATTTGGTAAAATATCATATCCTTGACTAAGTCTTTATTCCACAGAACGTGCCAAAAGATATTGCAGCGATCGCGCGTAGGCTCGTGCCAATCCCGCGGGGGGGGGGAGCACTTAAGTGTATAGAGGTAGTATATATGTGCCGCGCGACGGGGTATGTTTTTTCGGCCTCTCAACTTGTACGACGGTTTTTTGAGCCTCATACTTGTACGACGGGGTATGTTTTTCAGCCTCAATCTGTACGGCGGGTTACACATTCGCATAATACCTTGTACGACGGGGTATGCTTTTGGCCATTTTGACCTTGTACGACGGGTACGGGTTTTCGAGGTCCCGCGGCACACCCCTAACCAGAATAAGGCCAAGTGCCCCCCCCCCCCCCCCCCGGGGTGCCAATGCATGTTTACGTCGCGCAAACTGTCACAATCGCGGTGAGGGAGTTTTGAAAGGAAAGCGCTGCGGTGTAAACTGTGGTGCCTGGGACGGGGGCGCTCAGTGGGGGTGAGAGGGGGGCGGGAGGTGTCGATGGCTGTGCGGAGGTGCCGAGTTTACTGTACCGGAGGGGGTAGGGGGGGGGGGGGCGACGACGACGCGGGTCGGGGGAGGGGTATGGACAGGGAGGGGGCTCGGGGTGAACGGGCAGGATGGAAATCCTGGCTAAGACAAAACAAGAGGCAATCCAACTTACTGATGCCTTATAAGTAAAATAAGCTAAAAGACGTTATGATTCCTTAGTGGTTACCATTTAGACTATGGTTTCCGGTTTATTTTCACTCATTCTCCCGCCAGCGATGTTGAGCAGAAGCCTTCCAGCTCTAGAGACTGATGCACTTTGTATTTGTATTATCTATCTGTTTCCTTTTGTATCTGAGTCTATATTTGGATTGCCCACAAGTCCTGTCTAGTTCAACCTTAGACTATATCAAACCACTAAGGCACACTAAACAGGACCTAAGGCTGTTCCTCACAATTTCGTTACTGAAATGAAACCTCATTTGTAACGTACAGGAGGAAAATTTGTGCGGTCTAACTTTAATAGGAGCGTTACAAGAGTAACTTGAATTTGTAAATCATTATTCAAGACTTGAGATCCCTGGATCTCATAAGCTGTATTAGAATCCATCTGGATTTGCGCCATTTGTACTATTACAATATAACGTGCATTCATAGTTATAGATTCCTGATTATACAAATTGTCCCCCCTGTGGGTTCGGGGGTAGATTAGGCCCACTGTATCCTCCTGCATGTCGTAAGAGGCGACTAATAGGGGGCAATCTGTTGGCCGTGGGTTGCGACTCGTGTTGGTGAACAATGGGATCCAAGTGGTTGAGTGGAGCGGTCCTTTTGAGGGCCGTATCTGCAACAAACTACTCTGGCCTGGATTTCGCCTAGACGAGAGGCTGGAATGGCCTGGTCCAGGCAATCGGCTGGTGGTTACTTGCCCTAGGATACTAATTGCATTTTTATCTTTTTCAACATTATCCACTTGTATGTCCCTATTTTTCCATTTATCTTAGAAGGCGGCTGCTTAATCAGGTCAAACTTATCAATAAATCTTTCTAGGCGCCATATAACACAAACGTGTTGGTGTGCCGTTAAACATTATTCTCATTCTCATTTATACAAATTGTACTGAAACTGAAGTGGGCTTTGATTCCAGTACCTAATCATCAACACAAAGAAACAATGTGGGTCTTGCAAAAAAGCACATAGGCTCAACTATTGGGTTTTTGAATGGAAATTATAAAAGAGAAAGGGATCTGATGAGATCATCAAATGCATGTACACATGCCACTGGCCAATTAACTATTTTATTACCTGTACAGCCATTCCAGAACCAATCAGGAGCAATCACATCACAGTCATATAAGCTTGATTGACAATAGATCTGTCTGTTGGATAGTGATTTGTCTGTGCATTGCAGAGTGTCCACAGGTGGCTTGTGTCCTCGTCAGGGGTGCATTTGGCGAAACTTCGTACAAAGAGATGCGGACTGAGGTCATGAACACTATGAGAAGATTAAAGACCTAAAGAAGATTTAAATCAATCTGTTTCAACACTTACATGATGTTTATCGATTTCTACCTTTTGTACCACCTCCACGTGTATATGTAATACAAATAGAAACCAGCATTCGAAGAGGAGCTTGAAAACAGCAGAGAGTCTCTGCATGGGCGAGTCCAGAATACCTCTGTGCTAATTGGATGGGTATTGGGGAAATGTGGGTAGACTTTGACAGATTGTTCTTACATGACGGCAGTGATAACATTAGTGAAAGGCAAGTTCCTCCCGTCATATTTTAAAAAAAGGTGTGGAAGTTGTGATTGTTGCTCACCTGGTCAAATTGAGAATTAACGCATAAACTTTGATCAAATATGCAGGCTCTTCTTGCGTCTCAAGTACCAATTCCTAAAATGAATGGCAAACAGACGTGTGGATGATTTGTTGGATTTATTGTCAACTTCAGTCAAACACTATTTTGAGTGAGTAACAATATCTTTAATCGTTGAAAATGTGCAATGGACTAGTATGTCGAACAAGAGGTACCACTGTGTAACGATTTTTCTTAAACATAAAGTTCAGTCTGAGGACCCTTAACATTGATCTTAATCCAGGTTGATGTTGCGGTCTGTATTGACCATAACAAATAACATCATTCAGAGCAAGTGTTTTTTGTTAGGGGTTCCAAATTTAGAGCATACACACCGCATGAAACACTGTCCATTTGTACTGGATGTTTCATGGTGTGGACTTCCTTCTTCCTCTCATACCATCATATTTATGGATGAAAAGAAAAAAAAATAATACGAACAAAGTGAAGAATGCCCCACGTTTGTTGTGGACAACCTCTGAAACATAATGACTTGTACTAACCTCCACTTGGTGAGGAACTTCCCCATCACCAAGGGTTTTTCTCCCAAAGAATGTAGGTATATAAGTGTTCGGTTGTGGACATCTGCATACTACAAATAAAGATTCTTAATGCAGTAAAACATTATTCAAATGGATTTTTCTCGTGCAACTCTTAATGGACATATTGAGGTCCTGTTGAGAGTCTAGGAACCTCAGAGATTGGTAAGGTCCAGAAGCCTCTTTACAACTCGAAACAAATATATTGATGTTTAACTTGGGGTCCTGGAGCTTTAAGTTTGGTAAACTCTGAGTAATAAAATAGCTCACCTCATCCAGTAATCGGTATGACCTGATCTCATGTTGGCCTGCTATCTCAGGTGGCCTCGGATATAAAATTTGTTTCGCAAGTAGCGAGGAAATCTTATAATATGATGTTGTTCACTCGCACCATATGCACCATCTGGCAATTATAGATATAAGCCATCGTGTCGGGTAAAAGTGGTCACGACATCAAAACAGTATATTACGCAGCAGCCGGCCGCTTTTTTAAAGTTTGATATGTATTCATTTAACTTGTTTTTATTTCATATGCGTTTGAAACAATCAATAGTCAGTCAGTTGTAAGTGTAAATATTTAAAGGCAAGCGTTAAGTTAGTGACATGTGCCACCCTGACAGGTCACTTTTTGCTGAACACATGTTTAATTTTTGCGATGAATATGATTTCATTGTATCCAGCAAGGTAGTCGTTGTGCTCGTTATGAAGTGCTCCAAGTCAACCTCAAGTATGTATCCAGTTTCAGCAACATCTGGGTGGTCCTGTATCTGTAGATCCTCCGACCGAGCCACCCATTCAATGCCCACAGTTGGCAAAGGCTGACTCATAGCCCACCCGTACAAATTGTTAGCATCAAGGAACTGGATGTAGCTCGTTGGTTTATCCTGGTCAAAGTCATCCACGAGCGGGTAATTGGCCTTAGCATGGCGGCGCGACACCATGCTTATACCACCGCGTAGACCTTTCTCAATGAACAGATGCTTGTCATAGTCGGTGAGTAGCTCGAGTTCCACGCCTGTGCTCTTAAGCAAAGCATCCCACGACAAACCGGGTCTAGTATAATAGTGAGCCGGATCCAACCCGTACTGCTTAAGACAGGTCTTGCGGAACACGTCAAACACATCAGCCAGGAGCAGTACATCTGTCCGCAGGTACAGGTCATGGTAGTCACCCATGTTCTTACACACAAACACGCTCCAGACCTTTTGTGCGTGTACGTAGTCCACAGCAGATATACCCTCCTCAGAGAGATTGCTGTAGAACTCCTGGATTGGCGGCAGAATCAAACTTATCCCAGTTGTCCATGAACTCATAGGGGAAGACTCCCTTATGCAACAGCAACCGCCGCTTCATCTGGTCTGGCTCATATTCCGCCGTCACAGCAAAGGCATCTGGGTTGTTAGCAGACACCAGCTTATCAAGTGAGGCCAGGAGGAACTGTGCTCTGTCAATAAAGCGCAACTGTCCAAGCGACAGGGAAATATATTTCTCCATGTTGTTGGGGATACAGTTGATGTTCCCCTCCACTTTGCTTATACCCTGCATCAAGAGATGGGAGTCATAACTCCGCAGGTTATGGAACACCACAGGGATGGATATTGTCTTGGGACTCAGCCGAAGTTTCAGATTACACACGTTATGGGCTGACCCTCTGTACAAGCCTGTTATATGGCAGTGATCGCGGACAGAGTCACAGCCCAGTTTTTTCTTGCACACATGACAGTGGGTTGCAGCCTTATGTGCCCTTATATCCTCCCGAGTCATCCGCATAGGGACAGGCTTGGACAGAACTGCTTTGATCTTTTGCTCCTCCTGCTACAGAGCCTGTAAGAACTTCTCCACAGCCTCGCTTCCTCTATAAACCACAGGGGTTTCGGTCTTACCGTCACACCGAACAACCACATAGCCGTAGCCACAACCTTGGTATTCCTGCGTTCTCTGCGTGTTGCTCTTACCAGGATTACGCGCAGGACCCGGAAGCTTCACTGTGAGCGCTTCAAAGTCAGCATAGATGACGTAGGGTGCAGCAAGCTGTTTCTGCCAGTTCTGGAAGGATAATATGTTCTTCCCTTCCTCGGGCATATCCACTCGCACAGCAGTTTGCCCTATCCCCATACACTCAGGCTTATGCGCCAGGAGCAGACCCTCTGAGGTATATCCACGCAGACATAGCTCACAGAAGAACTTGCGCTCTTTATGTTTGGTCTGGTCATACAGTAAGCGGTTCAGGTCTTTGATTTGCGTGTAATGGAACTTGCCGTCCTTCTCAATCAGCATGAGGTTTATATGAGTACTAGAGTGCTTACTGATGCGGTGTACGATAGTGGTCTTTCCATCCCAGCCAAAAACGTTCAAGGCTTGGTTAGCATGCTTTTCTATCTTCTCAACATGCGACACCGGTGTAGGATATTCTACACCTGCACCCTCCAACAGATCCAAAAGCCACTGAATGTTATATTTTGATGGTCGCTGTGGGTCCTTGGCTACCGGGTGCAGAGCGGCTACAATAGCCCATAGAATGCAGAAGTCGTCCCAGTTCTTTACATTTATGATGGCCTGCTTAGCCGCCAGCGCAGCCGGAAGTCGCAGGTAGGAGCCACCCTTCAATGGTTGGTAGTTGGCAATATCAATCCACAGGGTTGTGACCGCCTCAAACTCCCAGCTAGAACCTTAGCTGGTCCACTTCTCCAACCGTTCTTGGATATTAACAGCACTCTGGTCCAGCGCAACGCCCACGTCCTCTGAGGAGAGAACCACCTGCTGCTTATTACGCAACACAGGCTCAAAACAGTCAGTGCTGTCATCATCGGCGTGCTTGGAGAGTTTTACCTTAAGGGCAAACTGACACTTGATTCCACCTAGCCCTTCCAGCTCACCAGTCAAAACTTTATGCATCTTCCGACGCATGCCCTTAATGAACATCATAAGGTCCGAGCTAAGGGGGTGAGACTCAGGAACGTTCATCACCCATCCACGCAAATAGTTTTTAACAGCCCACTTAGTCTTCTTGAAGGCAAGACGCGCTGTGGGGACTGGGGACTTGGTTGCGGGGACTGATCTGCGTGGGGCAGGGACAGGTCTGCATGGGGCAGGGACTGGTCTGCGTGGGGCAGCAGTGGGGACAGGGGTGCGTGCCACCCCAGCCCTGAATCTAGCCAACATCTCCTTGTATGTACGGTCATATTCATTACGCACTCGGAGTGCTTTGAGTGCAACCTTAGAGCGTTGATAAGGAGGCTTAAAACCGTGCATTGAAACATAATCGTTTTGGGCTTCACGTGCTCGCTGATTATGAGTCATGTTTACTATACAGTTCCATTAGTCTAAAAGAGAATTTGTTGATACACAAAAGACAACGACAATACAGCGATCGGACTTTGACCTTGTTAGCATCGCCACAAGATTTCGATTTTTATACAGTGGGGAATCCCCGTTCAGCTATAGGCCGTTGTGAAGCAACATTTTGGGCAATACGAAGACGACTGTGGTTGACTTTATCGAACCCACAATCCATACACAATCCTACCTTATTATTTTTTATAGCCTTCTGACAACCCGTACAAAGACGATTAATGACACCATGTTTTATCTTATATCTGTGTAAATTACAAAACTCTTGCTCTTGCGTACAGGGCCTGTTGCAGGGGTCTTTCTTCCCGAGTAATATCCATGGGCACTTATTGTCAAATACTACAATTGTTATATATATAGATCTATATTAGTCTAATAGGTAATACCGTCTGGTGGTAGCTGGGTATCGGACGGCACCACAAGCAGCTCCTCCTTTACAAAGCCACGGAGGGGTCCATCCAACAAATAGTAAAGAACAGGCTCACCAGATTTAGTGACAGAGCTTCCAATCCAGTAAACATTGAGTGACCACACAGGGTCAGTGGCCCGCCGCCGCTGGTCTTGCTCTGCCTCACCAGGCTGGTAGAGGTACGAACGCCAACATCAGATGGAAGCTTTTGCTCTTTGACTCCCAGAGGGCGCCCTGGTACGACTGCAGAGGGCTTTTGTGCAACTCGTTTTGCCTTTATAGCATCTTTAGGTTTTTTTCCAGTCAAGCGGGTCACCTCATTATTTATCGCAGAGACTAAAGCCTGCAGTCGAGAAACCCACTCAGTAGATCGTTTTCCAGTATCCTTTAACTCTACGCCAACCAGTGTTCGGTTCAAGCGTTCCACTATACCCTGGTCTCGATGGATATTCACACGGCCACGCCTGACTGATACTCCATGTTTTACTAACAGCTGATTCACTGCTCCCATAAACTCCCGTCAGGGGTCGACCTGAAGTAGTTTAGGCCACCGCAGCGGACCTCGCTTGTATATCCTCTCCAGTGCACCTGCGACCTCTTTAGCCTCTTTTGTAGTCAATGGCTCAGCCGCTTTGTAGCGCGAGGCCACATCAACCACTTTTAAGGCATACTTGTAAGTCCGGCACTTCACAAGGTCATGATGAAGAAATAAGAGATCAGCTTGGTGAACCTCATTATGAACAGGGACATAAAACTTTGGTCTGGGAATGTGTTTTGGCACTGGCAGGTAGATTTGCCATATAGCTTGCTTTGTTAGCCACCCCCTGGCAACTTCCTCAGAAACCCTCGCTTCTGTTGCAAGCTTCTTGATAGCTGTTATGCCTTTCCAGTAGCTCTTAGGACTATAGTATATCTTCTGCATGCGACGATCCATACAAAGTAAATGCCCCAGTCTCCAAATTACCTACTTGGCAAGCCTGTATGCAACCAGCCCAGTCGCAACCATACCTAGTATAATGAACGCCGCCTCACGCCCCTTCTGTTCATCTGAGGGCTCGTAGAAGTCTGAAAGCTGCGGCTCAGGGACCAGCGGGTTGACGGTTTTATTTGTAATCAGGGAGTACTCACGCATAGCCTCGTCTGCATCCCTAAAAGTATGCTCGGCATGTCCCTGGCGGTGCAGTTGCTCATTGATGAAGTCTAAACGCTCAGTTCTCTTCTTGGCCCATGCTGCCTGAGCAGATTGAAGCTGCTTGATTGCCATATCATGGCGTTTACGTTCCGCGTCCACATGGCTGCCTCATAACTTAGAGAATAAAAAGTTGCTCCCAAAGAATGCAAGGGCGTTAACAAGAGCGCCTCCAACAAGCAGCGCGAGTGTGGCCATTATTTTGGTTTATCAACTGGTAAGATTCCTTGTTTAATTAGCATATCCTTTGTGGCCATAGCTAGTGATACATCGGCAACAGCCATAGCCAGGTCGCGTGGGGTGAAATCAAGACGTGGCACCCCACCACGCAGAGACATCTTAGCAAGCTTAGCATAACCTATTGAAATACCGGAAAGAACTGCACTGTGGTATAGTGCGTTGACGAGCATCAGTAATTGGTGTTGTCATCTTATTCCATATAAAACGGATCCTTTAAATGAGCGTTCGTAGGCTTTTGTACCACAACCTGTTTAGTGTGTGAGGCTACCATCTGGTGCCTGTAGCAATACAATGCTAGTCCAAACACCCCAACGCCGTCAACAACCAAAGGCACAGCCCATGTTGGCCACGCCCACCTTTCTGGAGGCTTGCTCGTTGATATTAGCTCGACAGGTTCTTCTCTAGCATCTGTAAGTGCGGCTTTAGCCTTTCGGAGCTCTATCAGAAGCTTATTTTGATTGGCTTTTTCGAGCTGCAGCACCCTTTCGTCCTGTCGCAACCCTTTTAGCGTTTTTTTGTAGTGGTCACTGAAGTTATATCCCCTGGTGTTGTCTCTCCTTGATTCGTGTTCGTTTCTTCCATGTTTACTTACTAAATTTATTTGTCCAATTGACAGCTCTTAGTAAGCACCTGTTATAGCATAATTAAGCACCTGTTATAGCGAAGTTAAGCACATGCTATAGCAGAGTTAAACACATACTATAGCGAGGAAGTGTCTTCCTCTCCACTGGCCCCTATTGATTCGGTGCTTGTTTTTCCAAATTGACAGTGCTTAACTGTTGTTAAAGCCGCGGTTAATGGAGCTAAAAACATGCCATAGCGATGATATAGCTCACAAGTGGCAGTGCTTAGTGCGTGTCCAACAAACGGGTCAGTCTCGAGGTCTGTAATTAGCCTTGACTGGTGTTCTGGTGGGATTGGTAGAAACATACAAGCAATACCTGAGTAAAGCTGTAGCAATGATTGACCTAGAGTGTGCGTCATGCTAGCACCTAGCCGAGCCTCGTATCTCACATACAGCTTTATGATCTCTTCGTCAGACATTGATTCAACCTGGTCAATTGTAAGACGCTCTAAACCAAGGTACTGACGGGCCTGACCCCAGGCTATGATGGCAGAAAGCCTATCTCTCTTAGAAGACATATCTACACTAGGGGTGCAACTAGGTTCCGCGCCCCCAGACTTTGTCTCCACTAAGCTAGTCGTGTCCTGTTCAAGGAGTTTATCAATAATGGTATCAGGATCCATGAATATACGTATACGCCTTTGAGCTTCAGAATACTGTATCGCTACCCAGATGAAGAAACCTAAATTGGTTACTGAGGCAGCGGCTGCTATCAGGACCAAAATCACTTCAATCGACGGCATATGCAGTAGGTTGATCAGTCTTCAGCAGCAGTTTTGCGTGCTTGGTATTTGCTAATAGTTGGCGTACTGTGGCATGTTCCTCCTTTGTTGGAATTACATCATTTTCACGTAAGGCGTCTTCAAATGAGTCACGGTCCTTGGTGTGAAAGAGCACCATCCAGCAAGTCTGCTCACGTAAGTCATTCAGCACAGAGTTGTACTTTTGGGTGAGGACCCAGACACTTTGCTGCGCATGGCGGCCGCTAAAGGCCAGTTCGGATAACATGTCTTTCTTCTTAGTTAGGGCCTTTGTAGCCAACAGTCATCAATGATGTAGAGGGTAGGCTCACCCTTAAAACAATGGTAGAGATCCCTCAAGTGGTCATGGAGCCGCTCATCTGGGTCAACGACATAGACCTCTGAATCATCCCACACCAATGACGCGACTGATAGGCCTCGTTGAAATGGATGGTAGAGCAGAGGATTACAATATGCTCGAAGGCACCGAAGTAGAGCCCTTCAAGTAGGTCGAGGATGAATGCGGTTTTTCCACATCGTGTCTGCCAACAAACAATTGCCGAACAGGGACCATCTGGAAATGTAATCTCAGTTTTCGGTTTCATCAAAACCTTGTTAGTAGACTGCACTGACGAACCTGCCATCTTTAATGTTAAGTTGTGCATCCATTACAATATACATATAAACGTTCAATGCGCCGGCAGCCTCTGCTTTTTTGGTGATCTGAATGGTGATACCCTCAGACGCATTCTCCACGGCCCTACCACTACCGTGCAGCTGGTCGTCATCACTCGTCCTTAAGTCGAGCCACAGAGCATACTTACTGGTTAGGTACTCTCCTAGGGACACGTCCGATAATGCTAAGTCTTTTACAGCTATTGCTACACTGGGGTCTCGTTTACTCGTTGCTGCACAGACCTTCTTCACCTCATGCCGCGCATGCCCTCAGCATAGAGTTTGGTTGGGGATGCCCTCAATGGTCACCTTAACTTTTGTAATATTTGGGTTGTAGATCGACTCTGTCTTCCTGGCGTATGAGGCACCCTCTGGGTCTTCAAAGAGCAGTAGAATGCCCTTCGTGCTGCGAGCAGGCACATTCAAGTTGATGTTCCACAGTGTATCTCTTTTATTGTACACAAGCTTCCTGTGAGGAAGAACACAGTCATACAGAATCGAGAGCCGACCTGCGTACTGGGTGCGTATCATGCGCCCCAACTCTATTTGGGTAACCATGTCATACTCCAGCGAGATGCCATCAATTTTGTAGCTGGCAGTGGTGTCGCCTGTTGCGTGAATTACGCGGTTGTAGTCGTTGAACGTGAGCTGGTACTCCAGTTTGTCATCAAGCGCACTCTGGTAGAATGGCATGTGACTCTCAAGGAGTTCAAAGTCAAGCGGAACGTAGAACCTATTACCATACACATCGGCTACGGCATTGTCCTCTTCCTGGGTCTCGACCTTGTCTCCTGCCCCCATTCGTATCTTAGTTGTGTTTCTGTCATCTGATGTGTCAATGCCTTGATACTGGAGGCCCTGTCTCTCCTGTGCAGTCCGTCACAAGTCGTGGTAACAGTGGTACACATCGCTGTCATCAATAGACATGACCTCATTGCCAGATATCTTGATTGTCATTTTCTTAAACACGGCGCGACCCAGGTTTTGCACAACTCTGCGGTTAGCATCAGTCGAGGTCAGCGTGATTGTAAAGGCCAGCCGTGCTCTCCCTGGAACAATGACGTCGTCTGCGCCTAGATTGGGGAAGCGAACCAGCAGTTGTTGGTTCTGGTCAATAGTGCTTGGATTGTTTGTAATAACTACAGACTGTCGCATGCCCTTTACCCCTAGGGGTTCGCGTATCCGGCGGTGTGGGTTTAGTTTGCGCCCGTAAGTACTCAACGTGTTGAATTCTTAATTACATTTATATCTTTAACATAGTAACATGGAGTTTGATAACCCAGGATTTGACGACACAGAGGAGGAAGGGGCTATGGGAGGGGAGAGGAATGAGACTAACTTTGATGATGAGGAGACTAACCTAATTGATGAAACTTTAGATACGTCGAGTACGACTATTCCACCATGGACTATTACTGAAATGCCTGCTGGGTTAACAGAAGATCAGGTGGGTTCCAAAGAAGAAACTGAAGTCTTAGTTATGAGGTGGGAGAAGGCAGTGTCTAAGCATGGGCTGCAGGCCACTCTGGAGTTTAGATCGTCTCAACAAGGTGACCTTTGGGTTAAGTGGGGCCGAGAATGGAAGCTTCTGACATGGAAGAACAATCCAAACAAATTCCTCTCTCCTAGGAGTATCCTAGATTACGGTGGTACACAGCTTGCTCGGGCTCTTGGGGTGACGCCTGAACTATCCACAGAAGCATCAAAAGCCCTGCAAAGCGTTGACCAAGCTGCTGCTAAAGCGGAAGCTGCCCTTCCAGATATGTTAGAAATGAGCAGCCTTGAAGCCATGACAGAGCAAGGTGGTTTGGAAGAAACAAGCTTCATAGTGGGCGTTCATAACGCCATGCAACACCTGGGTACACAAACAGACAACGAACTACCACTCAGAGAACTTATGGGGCATGACAAGGCTATTCAGACCCAGAGGGGTGAGCTGGTCAATAACCTAGCTAAGATAACTGAGATAGAAAGGGATATAAAACATCGGGAAGCTAAAATGGCAAGCCTGGAGGAGGAAGGGAGGAGCGGAGATCGAGCATGGAAATTCCAAGCAAATGAGCTTGCAGAGCTGCAGGAGCTGCGGAGTGCCCGTGTGTAGGCTGCCTCTGCAAACCGTGAACGTCTGCGAATACAAATTGACCGCATCAGAGAAACGATCAACAGACTTCTTAACGAGGACACAACGCTAGCTGAGCGTGTACGCACCCTGTTCCGGGAGCAGGGCATAACAATCGCCTCCATCCTCACTGCGATTGGATTGGTAGTTGCTTTGACGGGTGGAGGGAGCACTAGTGTAACCCCGGCACCAACACTGACGCCAGCTGATAAGCCCGGTGTAAAGGAATGGATTAAGAAACAGCTGAACGTCCTGAAGGGCCTAGCCGGTAAGGCAGCAGCTGCCCTTCCAGGAATTATTGGCTCCATTGTATCATGGCTGCTTAAGTCAGCTGCAAAAGTGGCTGGTTGGATGGCAGAACATGTATGGGCCGCAGCTGTGGTGGTGGGGGGAGTTATCCTCCTGATACTCCGTGACTTACTACGTAGCAAACCAAAACACAGCTAAGCCTATAGCGATTCCGCCTACAATAAGAGCGGTTTTCACATCATTGTGCGCCCCACGCAGACCGGTCTCGGCCATAGGGGCTGACCCTGGAGAGGGGAGTTCCATATCTGTATCTGGCGGAGGGTCAAAGCTTCCTCTATCTGGAACCACCGGAACCGAGTTGACATCAGTATTGCTGCCGATCTGCTGCTCCTCAGTCGCGATGGTAATCAGATTGTTGTACCCAGCAACGTTTCCAATGTCGAGGCTCATATCAGACGGAGCCATGTACAAGCCCGTTCCAAATACATAACCAACCTTTGAAGAGGCATTCTGGTGGACGTTCTGATACCGTCGGATGGATGAAGGAATGTCCACTGGGGAGTTGATGGCATCCTCAACGTTGGCCTGAAATTGCTTTTGAGCATCATAGGACGTTCCAACACCTAGTATCGTTGAGCGGATCAGCGCCTGAGCACTAAGAATGGCCCAGACATAGGTCCGAATGCTGTCATTAATCCGTGAGATACCTGGGGATGTGAACCCCTCCGATTTTTCCAGGATGAAGGTGCTCCAGGCGATGTTTGCCCACTCTTGGTCTTGCTTTATGAAATCAATGTGCAGCTTCCCGCCCTGGAAAACAAAGCCGTTGGTTGATTTCTCAAAGGTTTGCCTTACGGATTCGTACAGGTGGGTGTTTCCATAATGAGTGATCACCCGTACCTTGTGTGTTTCAGGGTCGGTGAAGTAGATCCACCCTAACCCTGGTTGCCGCCTGGCATCCTCCAGTCGCTGTTTTCGTCAACCCCAAAATCGTGGCAGAGCTGGTGGTAGATTCTCTTGCCGAAGGTATTGTTGGTAGCCGACCATGTGGCGTCATCCGCCAATGCTATTCTCATTTCGTCTAAAAGTCTCCGGATTGTGTAGTAGACATGGAACCTGTAGTGCTGGGGAATCAGATCTGAGGTGGTCCAGGGCAGAAACTCCGAAGCCGCTTGTTGCACATCATACAACAAAATTTACCTGGTTCTGCCAGTATTGCATGTGGTTGGTTCTCCAGCCAATTTTAAGGTTGTCGTTGCTTATGTTTGGCACCACGTATTTATCAAACAGGTTGGAGAACTCTACACCAAACGCATCTGTGATATTATCCGATTTTACCTGGATGAGGAGATGTGTCAGATCCTCGCGGGCAATATGGGGTAGATATACCGGCCCGGTTTTGTACGTTTTATTCGTATTGAATGTAAAGGCTTGTTTATTCATAGTGCTATGTATCACACTCTGTCAAATGTTCAAAGCAGCGACGCTATGTCCCTGCAAAATGCTATTGACAATAGTGTAGGTGATCTATGCGTAGGTCTTAGGTCAATCACGTATACTGTGGGTTGGTATAACACTGAATCATATGTGTCAATTAGAACGAGGCAAATTTCTACAGGAGAAGAAGAATGTGTCGTTTTTTCTCCTGGCCTATGGAACTTCAGGATGAATTTACAGCTCTAGGGCTTACTTTGGAGAATAATGCTCATGATGGGACTATCGCCCTCTCAATTCCTGATGATTGGGCTATACAATGTGGCGACGGTGTGTTAAAAATGTTGGGTCTTGATAAGCCAACTCTGGTTGGAGGATGGATTCCTTCAGGTCGTTACGATGCCCCCTGGCCCGTCAACTTTAGCGTCTTTAACCCACTTTATGTCCACCTCGATCAAGTCAGTACCACGCACAACATGCTTGATGGTGCGCCCACTACGCTTCTTGAAGTTGTGGGCCATGAGGGCGGCTCTTTCGGTGATATCATAACCACCCGGGTCCCTAATCCTGTGTCAAAACGTGTTACTGTAGGAGCTGTGAATGAGTTAAAGGTTCAGATAAGAGATAATAAGGGACGTCTATTGGACAACCACGACTTACCTATTGGTGTTGTTCTCGAATTTACAAGATGTCAATAAAAGCGAGTATTTATGGACCTAGGCAAAAAACGGCACACTCTGGTGGAGACCTTGAAATGAGAGAGAATAAAATCGTTCAGTTGGGAGACCCAAAATCGCGTAACGATGCTGCTAATAAAAAGTATGTTGATGCACAACATAGACGGCAACGCAGAGACCTGATACAATACGTAGACTCGCAAACGAAACCCCTCATTACTATTTGGGCAGAAGTAAGTGGCGCCCTTCGCATAGGGTATAAGTGGTCGTTTGGTGATGGGGGTCAAGACTCACCAGACTTAAGTTGTGGATATACCATGACATGTGGTGGTAGGATCATTCGTATGGGGTTGTCGGCTGGTGCGTGCGCTGGTACTGGTACTATAGCAGTGTTTCCTGTTATAAATGGGACAACTCAATCGGTAGGAATAAGTAAGCCTGCTCACCAACAGGCTGTTGTATTATCTTTTAACCAGCCTTTAGAGTTGGAACAAGGCAACGTTATTAACTTTTATACAGCCGCTCCAAACAGAAGGGCAACTTGTAATAAAGTATCACTCCTAATTGAACTTGACTTGTAGACTTACGTATAAAGCAGCAGTATGAAACAACAAAAATTGGGTGCTTCTTTACCATTAAACGGACTGTGAATGATATTTACCCGCCTCAATACATAGAATAAACCCAGTGTGCGCAGACATCTTTGGTCTGTATCTATCTATTTAAACAGTGGATAGTGTAAGGTATAGCTTGGTAATGGAACAAGTGATTAAGTCGTTCTGTATCTCACATGACGGGATCAGACAAAAGACAAATCAGTGGGAGAATAAAAGAAAGCACTGCATTGGTGGAAGCGACTACTCCGCGGTTATCGGTCAGGACTACTTTAATAGCTATAATAAGAAGCTGACCGAGAAAACTAGCAACGAGGGCGGCCACACGAGTGTCGCCTGCCTCTGGGGCCCGGTCTTCGAAGAGGTTGCAATTGCAGTCATTGAGATCAGATACAACATAAATGTTTACGGGAACAACATTTACATCCACCATGTCTTCCCGGTCCAGTCTGATGGTGACCTCCTCTGTCCTCCTGGGGACCCAAGTCAGGAGGAGAATGCGCTGCTCGAAATAAAGTGTCCTTACACACGTATCCCTGGGAGGATTATCCCGCCCCATTACAAACCTCAGATTCTTCTTGGGCTTCACCACAGTCCGCCGGCGACCATTGGGGTGTTTGTGGACTGTGTTTTCCGGGTGTGTGCCTATGAGGACCTGGGAAGGGCTGGAGCGTACAACTTGGAGTACCACCATAAAGACACGAAGAAGTACAAGAAGACGGTCGCTTGGGGGTACACAACCATTCAAGACATAGATGATGAAGGGGACTACGCCGCAAACGGTAAGTTTGACACCATCTTCGACTACGATCTGGATCACCACGGCCCCTGGATGGGCAGGCCGACAAAGATTCCAGAAAGACCGGATAGAGCTTTCTTTTTTACGATGAGAGTGACGCCTTTATTGAGAAGAACAAACCTAAGGTGTCTCAGTTCATGGAGGACCTCGACCGGTTGAAGAAGGGAACTTACAGCAAAGGTCGCTTATATTTCTCACTCATTGACCTCTATATTGACTAACTACCGGTGTGGCCCTGGAGAAGATCGGTTGGAAGGGCTGGTTGACACTGTAGTATAGAGACTGGGGAGGTGCGAGCGCACTGCAGGCTGGCTTATGTGAGTCAATTTGGAAAACTGCGCTCGTACCCCCAGTTTCTATACTACTCTAGCCCCCTAGCTCGCCCGTCACAAGCGACCAGACTCCAGAGCGCGGCGTCCCAAGCGTGGCATACGGTGGTTGCGCTTGGGTAGGGTAGCGTCGGGTAGGGAAGAGTAGCGGTGGGCAGCGTTGGGTAGCATCGGGCCGGGTCGGGTAGGGCAGCGTAGGGTCGGGTCGGGCATGGTAGCGTCGGGTAGGGTAGGGTAGCGGTGGACAGCGTCGGGTCGGGTAGGGCAGGGTAGGGTAGGGTAGCCTCGGGTTGGGAAGGGCAGCGTAGGGTCTGAGAGGGAGGTAAGAGGGGAGCGGAGGTATATATATAAATAATAAAAAAATATTGTTAATACAAATCTTCATGTCTACTTGATTTCAGAAAAAGAACTGAATGAAGAGCTACATATGACAAGGCTCGCTGCACTTATTGATTATAACGATTTGTCTTCTGAGGAAGAAATTTAGTTTTCTTAATAAACTAATTAAAATATGGTGTTGCTGTTCTTCTTTGTATATTAGTTTAAGGCATTTTTAAATACTTGATGAGTTATCGGTGGAAACGATTATCCTAGGGCAAGTCACCACCATCCGATTGACTGGCGAAATCCGGGCCAGAGTAGTGTGTTGCAGCCCTCAAAAGGACCGCTCTGCTCAACCACCTGGATCCCATTGTCCACCGACACGAGTCACAATCCATGAGGTTGCCCCCTAATAATCGCCTCTTATGACATGCAGGACGATACAGTATGTGACCACAACATCGTATGGGGGGTGATTTCTTACGGGCTTCGTACGGACCACAGCTCCGTACGGATAAGTTCAAACAAGCACAAAACAATGCCACCCAAGTTGCTAGAGACATAAGAGAGAGTTTCGAAACCAGAATAGCCAGCAGTGTTCCGAACAAAACCCGAATGTGTTTTGCTTTTGAACAAGTTTTTCTCAAGCGTGTTCACCGTAGAAGACTCTAATAACGTCCTAGCCCCAGAACCTCGCCCAATTAGAACCGCTGTCACTGACGTCACCTTAACCGAAGATAGCACGATCAAGGTCACCAAAGAAATGAAATCAGGTAGTTCGGCGGGCCCTGACGGTATCCATCCGCGAGTCATCGACGGGACACAATTGCGCATCATTTACGAGAAATCGATGGAGTTTGGAAGGACGCGACAGTCCTACCGAAGGGGAGCCGCTCATCTCCAGGTAACTACAGGCCTGTAAGCCTTACAATTGTGTGTGTGGTAAGATTATGGAGAGGAGAGTCAGGAGCTCAATCACGGAACACATAGTCAAATAGCCTCTTCGTGTCTGAGCAACATAGTTTCAGGCGGGCAGATCTTGCAACACCCCGTTACTATCAGTGACAGAGAAGTGGTCGACATGTACATCCCGTTCCATTGCAACTACTCAGACTACCGCAAGGCCTTTGATTCGGTTCCCCATTCCAGACTTCAAGCCGAAGTTCACGCGTTTGGTTTTAAAGGCAACGTGCATCTGTGGATAAAATCCTTCTTAAGTGTCAGACGCCAACGTGTACGAGTTGAGGGTTCACTATCAGGATGGGAACAGATAACCAGCTGAATACCACAAGGGTCCTGTCTCGGCCCAACACTCTTTTTGATATTCATCAATGACTTACCAGAGGCTGTTCAGGCCGGTGACCTCAGACTCCAACATCCAACAAGTCCAGGCTGATATTGATGCTCTACACGGTGATCCACTAAGTGGCAATTGCCATTCAACGAAAGCAAGTGCAACTATATGAGGAATAAATCCAAAACCAGTCACTGGCAACGATCGCAGAGGCCGACAAGGGATGGGACCTGGGTGTTTTGTTTGAACCATCATTGAGCTTCGCTGAACACCATGATAAGACTAAAAGGAAAGCAAACACTAGGCTTGGTCTGATAGAGCGCTCTTTCAAGAACCTTCAACCAAAACCGTACAAGGCCCTAGTGAGTCCGGTGGTTGAGTATCACTCTCCAGTCACCAGCCCTTTTCACAAGAAAGACGCTAACAAGATTAAGCGAGTGCAGAAAATGGCCATCCAACTGGTACAGGGCGTAGAATATATGCGATACCCGAACAGGCTACACGAGACAAAACTAAATTCACTCAGCGAACCTGATTCAAGCGTACAGGGTCATCCACAAGATCGACGACCTCCCAGAAGAAACCTTCTTCCAAATAGCCCCATATCAAAGTACACGCAACAACGACCACAAACTCTTCAAACAGCATAGTACTACAAAGCTCAGGAGTAACAGTTTCAGCCGTAGAGTACTAAGGATTGGGCCGAGTCCCTGCACCGACCCGGGCATTAATCAGGCAATACATCTGTTGGTAGAGAGAGAGACTAACCAGGCCTAGCCTGAATAAATCCTACTCTCAGGTAAATACTCAGGTAAATTAAAATAAAGCATGCAGAGTATATCTGTAACGTTCTCTGTGATAATAATGACATCGATCGGAAGAGACGTAGTTTATATGTTCAAGGAAATGTGATCCTTCGCAGATTCTCTGTGTTCTGTCCGTGTGAATCTGAAACTGTTTAAAACTTTTTGTATGCCCATGTATACTGCACAGTTATGATGGAATCATTATTTACTGGCTACTATAAGTTTGAGAGTTCTACCCCTTAATGTGCAATTTATGATGTTCAAGGATGTGTCTCTTAATTATAAACCTGGATAGATTTTTAAACCTTATGTTACTATCTTGTCGGATTTATGCATCCAATATTAGAAGGCACTGGCGTTTCCTTCTTTACTTAAACTGTTCATTGAAACATGTTCACCCTTTAAATGAAATGATATTTAGTTGTTCTTGTACTTTATGGACCACTTATATTGTCGGTGAAAGCTGTGTCTGGAATAAAGTTTATGTATCTATCTATATGAAACTATCTCGGAAAAATAGTAATATCTGCAATTAGCTATATGCTTATTTTGGATCTCGCCAGTTCTACTATTTTGCACCAACTTCTGAGCCATTAGTGCGTAGCAGATTCCGCGTATAAACCAAGATTCCGCGTATAAACCACGATTTACAACCATAGGGCAGAGTATTGCTATGACGCTATAGGAGGCATGATGCTGGGATGGAACGCCGCGTTTTTGAATAATCGTGGGCTGACTATCCCGTGAACGGGATCGTTTGTGCTAGTCCCGGCTCTCGGATGCTCATTTATCGCTCTTTATTGACTATATCAGACTACACGAATAATGAAGAAAGTGAAAATACTCGAAACAGCAAAACTTGGCAAATATATATATTGAGGAGTATTTTTATTTGATGTAACTACATTCAGAGGTCACTTAATCTACTTCAGCACTTCATCATGGAAGACTCCCGATGAGGTAAGTCGCATTTCTACTCTAGACTCCAGTCAAGAAATAAAATCCTATGTTCCACGGCAATATGTCACACTGTGTTCCGCAAATATATTATGCTTTCGCGGAAAATTGCACCCTTTTTAGAAGTTAGCTCATAAGGAACAACAGCGACGTACAGCTCATCACAATCCGTCATAGAATAGTTTTTAATGATAACACGTTAAGAGATTACTCTACAATCTTAAATATATATTTATGGCAGTGGTATAAAAATATTTTAATGTATTTTTGCTACTCGTGTGTATCGTTTAAAGCCATTCTGACTTTGTGAAGAAAACTAAAAATATGCCTACAACCAAAGTTGCCTGACTCTTCCCTGACCACAATCTATGTCTGCCTTTAACCACAACTCAAATTAATAACTTGACTTATCTCAAGCTATTTGGCAGCATTGTGTGCCTGTGCATCATCCTAGTAGTAATTTGCACCACATTGTTTAACCTTTGGCTAGCTAACCGGCGGAAATACTGTAAATATTCAGCATATTGGTCATGTGTATGCCATGGAGATAGGAGGAGGATAATGGGGCATGCGTATTGGGTGAGGCATTTACTCACTTTAAGTAACTGTATATGTCCACATATATATGATATACGCATCTTACTCGACGTACTGTTTTGTTTTAGGTATAGGGGTAAATCTACCAGTGGTTTAATCTATCAGCGCCCACGGCAACACATCATAATGTTGCTGGGGACTGTTTTGTTTACACACCAGGTGGCAGTCTCGAAAAAAAGACACACTGGCTTGAAACATCATGTTAATGACCCCTTTGAGTACGATTTTGACTATCTGTTTAATTTCAATGCGGTACTTGTTGTTGTTGTTGTTGTTGTTGTTGTTGCATCAAGCGTCATATGGTTTTCAGCAACTATGTACTATGTACGACGGATTTAAAAATGAAACAAAGCCGTTACAAAACTAAAATATTTTTACTGCGAATACTGAAGATTCAAGCAGCCAGTATCTGATAAATACTGAGCCGCCTATGCAGAGTTTGTATAAGGTACGCATGCCACGATGAGATCTTAAAGTGCCCATCGAATTCGACTAAGCGCCCCTCGGCGCGCTCGCTGATATAACTGCATCTCTCACTCGAGGTGGGATGGAGTTGAGAGGGATCACCCTAGAGTAAATTACAGCGAGCTGATCTACTAAGAACATCTAAAGATCGAGACGACGTGTCTTGCTTTGCTCCTACCCTATGACCTTACTCCTTCCCCTGCGTTACAAACGGAATAGACGGAGTAATATTGTGTAGATCGTCTGCAGCTTACGAGTCACAGCTTACAAAAACTGCGTACTTACTATGTCTTTGGAAAAGTAGTCAGTATCATTTGGAAAAAATGTCATGGCTTATTTTCCCTGAAGCTGAATAATTCCTTCGAATCACTGTATGTATCCTCAAGTATGCACATCGCATCACTATTTGTATCACATTGGCTTCCTTTCTTTACGCATTGAAGAACCGACTATGAACCGTCTAATGTGTCACGAGGCGCTTGTCGCGGCGGGAACCACTACTCGTGCGGAAGGGCTTCACGCCGTTGATTCTCCCTATGTGTGGGTATTGCATGGTTTACCTTTTACCCCCATCCCTTATCTTGACTCAATTCACGGTTGCGAATCTTATCAGGTTACGGATGTGAAGTTGTCGTAGAGCCTTTGATCGCTCGGTGGGGGACGCATCGCGTGTTTGCAGTGCGTAGGTTTGGGGTTGTAGTCGTACTAATGGCCTTGATAAGTAAATAACAGGATCAGCGGTACCAAGGTCTTAGCCAGGATTCCTTAACTGTCCGTCCTACCCTTGCTAACCCAACCCAACCGTCCCGTCTACACCCCTACCCGCAAACGGCCCACCACTGGAAGTGTGTTAAATTCTTATTGGATTGCTCATCAACTGCAAGCTGCAGAAGTTTTAGTGCAATGTTTTAGTTGTGAAACTGGTGCTTTCTTGTATCGTATAATCTTAGTCTTTTCTGGAACTCAAATGCAGGGTTAGTTTCAATAGCTGACAAGCTATATCTCAAAAATTATGTTGGAAATTATTGGATCGGGCAATAATATAAACTTCAGTGCTGTACAAGAATGTTCCCGACGTGAGAGTCCGCATGACGTTTACTTGCGCGATCGCAGTAATATTCTGCGTTCTATGAAAAAAGTTAGACCAAGACGTAGGTTTGTGAAAAATGTAACTTAAAGGAAGTGTTTTTCTCTAAGATATACAATACAGCCCGCCGTATTTTAAAATCACTCGTCCAATAGGACCTGTGACGTCACATCGCAGGTGACTGTCCAAACTGTCTCCTCAACACCTTTTCGCTGTAGCATTCTAGTCATGTCTGGGAGGTAATATCTCGGTGACTACGAATCGGAGAAATATCAAACTAACATGGTTATTTAGAAAATCACAGAGGTTATAAGTTATGGATGATCCACCAGCTAGAAACAATTTTAAGGAAAAGATGCTAGGCGTCGCAAGCCTTATTATCTTACATAGCAATGGACCCCCTTGCTGTTGGAGCCAGCTTGGCTGCATTCGCACCTTTTGGCGATCGCGACAAATGTCACCCAAGTCAATTCAACGAGCGCGTTCGGTAGTTTTCGGTTTTTCTTGGCTCGTATATTTATATCGATACATGTCACTGTTGCTTGGGGTTATTGACTTAAGTGCCTGTGATCGCGACGTGGGGTCGGATGGGATTATGTCGACCTACTAACGTAGCCCCATGGACGGGTGGGTTGGTGTCTGGCTAACCCTGCGAAGTAAGGTGGTTAGGTTGCATTCGAGTAAAATACTTGGATTTTAAAAACGGGACTGTATGACTTTCCCGTAATATAAATCCCACGGAGGCAAAACGTTAAGTATGAATCGCAAAATGAGAATCCCCTCGTGCAGTGCGTATATTAGCTCCAACAATGGTTTAATAACGGTTCACTTCTCTTGCAGCTACTGCAAGCCTGAACACATTCGTACACAGTTACGCCACTGTTGAACACAGACACGCACACCCACATATCATACATGCATACATACATACGTATATATATATATGTACGTTGGAACGTACGTACATACATACGTGCATACGTGCATACATACATACACATCATACGTACATACATACATACATACATACATACATACATACATACATACATACATACGTGCATACATACATACACATCATACGTACATACATACATACATACATACATACATACATACATACATACATACATACATACATACATACATACATACATACATACATACATACATACATACATACATACATACATACATACATACATACGCATGTGTTTGCGCACACACGCACATACACATACATGCGCACACACATCATACACACAATCATACGTCAATTAACATACATATATGCATACATACGTACGTACAACCATGCATACACATGCACTTGAACACACATACATACAAATATGCACACATACGCACGTACGTAAAGTCATATGTATGTACGTACGCACATACTTCCATACATACATTCATACACACATTCATGCATACATATATTCATACTCACTCACGTACATACATATATGCATGTATGCATGCACACACACACGCGCAAACATGCATACTGTTATATATTCACCAAGAAGCCTATTAAAAGGATAAGCACATTGCAAAGCGAATCGGAAAGTCTGTTATGTGAATTGTCGACGATTTTGATCAAATCGGTCAATATTACCAAGACATGGTTCTTAACATGATATGGTAGCGGATTCCGCTACAAATACCCCAAAACCCATGGTTCTTAGCTACTGCAATGAACCAGCTTCCAAACATGCATGGTTCTGAGGTGGTGGCACCCCGACTACCTCAGAACCATGCATGGTTCCATGCATGAGGCTTCCAGTAGTTAAGAACCATGGGAAAACATGATATGGTAGTGGATTCCGCTACAAATACCCTAAACCCATGGTTCTAAGCTACTGCAATGAACCAGCTTCCAAACATGCATGGTTCTGAGGTGGTGGCACCCCGACTACCTCAGAACCATGCATGGTTCCATGCATGAGGGTTCCAGTAGTTAAGAACCATGGGAAAACATGATATGGTAGCGGATTCCGCTACAAATACCCTAAAACCCATGGTTCTAGCTACTGCAATGAACCAGCTTCCAAACATGCATGGTTCTGAGGTGGTGGCACCCCGACTACCTCAGAACCATGCATGGTTCCATGCATGAGGGTTCCAGTAGTTAAGAACCATGGGAAAACATGATATGGTAGCGGATTCCGCTACAAATACCCTAAAACCCATGGTTCTTAGCTACTGCAATAAACCAGCTTCCAAACATGCATGGTTCTGAGGTGGTGGGACCCCTACTACCTAAGAACCATGCATGGTTCCATGCCACAGGGTTCCAGTAGTTAAGAACCATGGGAAAACATGATATGGTAGCGGATTCCGCTACAAATACCTTAAAACCCATGGTTCTTAGCTACTGCAATGAACCAGCTTCCAAACATGCATGGTTCTTAGGTGGTGGGACCCCTGCTACCTAAGAACCATGCATGGTTCCGTGCCAGAGGGTTCAAATAGTTAAGAACCATGGGAAAACATGATATGGTAGCGGATTCCACTACAAATACCCCAAAACCCATGGTTCTTAGCTACTGCAATGAACCAGCTTCCAAACATGCATGGTTCTGAGGTGGTGGGACCCCTACTACCTAAGAACCATGCATGGTTCCGTGCCAGAGGGTTCAAATAGTTAAGAACCATGGGAAAAACATGATATGGTAGCGGATTCCACTACAAATACCCTAAAACCCATGGTTCTTAGCTACTGCAATGAACCAGCTTCCAAACATGCATGGTTCTTAGGTGGTGGGACCCTACTACCCTAAGAACCATGCATGGTTCCGTGCCAGAGGGTTCAAATAGTTAAGAACCATGGGAAAAAACATGATATGGTAGCGGATTCCACTACAAATACCCCAAAACCCCATGGTTCTTAGCTACTGCAATGAACCAGCTTCCAAACATGCATGGTTCTTAGGTGGTGGGACCCTACTACCTAAGAACCATGCATGGTTCCGTGCCAGAGGGTTCAAATAGTTAAGAACCATGGGAAACATGATATGGTAGCGGATTCCACTACAAATACCCCAAAACCCATGGTTCTTAGCTACTGCAATGAACCAGCTTCCAAACATGCATGGTTCTGAGGTGGTGGGACTCCTACTACCTAAGAACCATGCATGGTTCCGTGCCAGAGGGTTCAAATAGTTAAGAACCATGGGAAAACATGATATGGTAGCGGATTCCACTACAAATACCCCAAAACCCATGGTTCTTAGCTACTGCAATGAACCAGCTTCCAAACATGCATGGTTCTGAGGTGGTGGGACCCCTACTACCTAAGAACCATGCATGGTTCCGTGCCAGAGGGTTCCAATAGTTAAGAACCATGGGAAAACATGATATGGTAGCGGATTCCACTACAAATACCCCAAAACCCATGGTTCTTAGCTACTGCAATGAACCAGCTTCCAAACATGCATGGTTCTTAGGTGGTGGGACTCCTACTACCTAAGAACCATGCATGGTTCCGTGCCAGAGGGTTCAAATAGTTAAGAACCATGGGAAAACATGATATGGTAGCGGATTCCACTACAAATACCCTAAAACCCATGGTTCTTAGCTACTGCAATGAACCAGCTTCCAAACATGCATGGTTCTGAGGTGGTGGCACCCCTACTACCTATGAACCATGCATGGTTCCATGCCACAGGGTTCCAGTAGTTAAGAACCATGGGAAAACATGATATGGTAGCGGATTCCGTTACAAATACCCTAAAACCCATGGTTCTTAGCTACTGCAATGAACCAGCTTCCAAACATGCATGGTTCTGAGGTGGTGGCACCCCGACTACCTCAAACCATGCATGGTTCCATGCATGAGGCTTCCAGTAGTTAAGAACCATGGGAAAACATGATAAGGTAGCGGATTCCGCTACAAATACCCCAAAACCCATGGTTCTTAGCTACTGCAATGAACCAGCTTCCAAACATGCATGGTTCTGAGGTGGTGGCACCCCGACTACCTCAGAACCATGCATGGTTCCATGCATGAGGGTTCCAGTAGTTAAGAACCATGGGAAAACATGATATGGTAGCGGATTCTGCTACAAATACATGATTGGTTACCAATGGACCCCAAGCCAGAGTGTTCTATTTGCTAAGTGTATGTTGGTAGGCTATATTGGAGACCCACACAAGTGTATGTTGAGAGGCTATATAGGTGGCCCACACAGCATGTTTGTGCAATGAGGATATGAAGGGGACCCAACCAGCAAGTGTATCTAATGAGGCTATAAAGGGGAACAAACAAGCAAGTGCATGTAATGAGGCTTTATAGGGAAACCAACCAGCTAATATATGTTGTAGAGTCTGGGAGAAAATTCAATCATGAAGTGAATGTTGCTATGTTACATGCTAACAGAGGTCCAACAATGCTCTCATCACAATATTTGATGCATAAAAATGCCGTTTTCAGGCACATGAAGCAGTAAGTACCGAGAGAAACATAACATCAACTGCTTGACTGATACAGTTTTATTTCAAACATCCGAGTCTAAGGGGAACACAAAGCATGGAATATATTCTCCCGTGTCTGATCTGGTGCATCCCAAGGGGAACTTGCTGCAGTACATCTGTACACAAAGGGTTAATGCCTGTTTATCTTTTTGTCATTTGAAAACATTTAGTTGTATCACAAAGATATCAATAATCATGGAAAGTGAGTTTTTCTACCACGCCCACACAACTCCTTAAAGATTATAAACCAAAAGATCACATCTCAAAAACATTTACACATTTTATCACTTACCAATGTGTCAGTATCGTGCCTCAGTTTATGTAGTTTAAGTCTGCAACCAGAAGGACCAACTGATGCAATATTCATATCATGGGATATGGAGATATTAGAAGTTACAGCTCCACTTTATTCCTTCTGGGTCAACTGAAGATAACAGACACATTAATATGTTCAAACAGGTTCATTGCAACTTATAAGCATAAAATGCATTTCACTAAGAACAAATTAATAATGTGCATGCATACAATATACCATTCTAAATTGATTGATAACGAGGGCTCAAGCAAACTCATTATCTGTGTTATATTGCCACAAACCATTAACATACCATTACCTTTGAAGTAAAAGTTCTCACCTCTAGTGAGACTGAATGTGTCTCGTCTTGTTTTGTCTTCGTATGTTGCCTTGTTTCATGGTACCATCTATACATACATAACAATAATTCCTTTTCCATTTAAATGTAAGAATGCAGTTTTCTAAAGTACCAGTTACACAGACAATTTATTAATGCCGAATTGCAAGGTATCTAAAATGGAAAAAAATAATATAAATAAACCAAAGATATATGTCACGTTCTACACCATGCTCATTAAAATACACTAATTACAATGAAATATGCTAACATAATGTGAAAACAAACTAAATGCTGCCACATTTCTATAATATCAGCAGTATTCTAAGCTGATTTAATAAGGGGCACAATATGATACTTATCTTATGACATAGGCAATACTTACTACTGCTGTCCAATGTGCACCACCTTGAGGATACACCCCAACACTGATGTCAAAATCACTTGCCGGGCAAATAACAGTACAAAGCAGACAAGCAATGGTTACTGAATACAAAAAAACACAGCTTACTCAATGATGCAATATTACACCACAATGTTCATAGAAAAACAGACTGGACTAGAAGGGTGTGAAACTGTGTCAATAAAATAAAATTACTTCTTTTTGGTGGATGACTGTATTTCACTGGTATTATCATGTACCAACGCCTGATTAGGGTGTGTTCGAACATCCTTACGCAAAACATGAGGGCTGGTACCTGTTTCTCAATCCAGGACTCTGGTGTATTGCCAGGTGCAGTAAGCATCGATTAACTGTGATCTATAAACCTTGGGTGTTAATGACATCATGTAAGTCGTAGAAGGTCAATGAAACCATAAACGACTTAAATTCCTGCAAGCAAACAAACGACATCATGTCAAAGTTAGTTAAATCCACTGCCTCGGATACTGAGGAAGTCATTGGCTGAAAGATGATATGGCCCGTGATGAGCAAGTACGAAGCTGCCATTCTTCCCAAGTAATAAGAAATGTAGGGAGCCCAGCTTTTAATAGAAGGAAAAAGAAAACAATATGCTTGTATTATCTGTCTCATGTATATCAGATCATGTTAATCAAAATCCCATTTATAGTCAACCCTCTTTCCCAATATGTAAGATTAAGAGCATGCAGATACATTTCTTAATTATTCAAAACATTCAGATCCAATTCCCTAATATGTGTATATTCTTCCCAAGTACTGAAGGAAAAAATCATACTAACCAAGGCTGACTTTCTTTGAGTGTCTTATGGAAGCATACATGCATGCATGAACGCACGTATGCGCACGCACACACATATAAACATTCATACACACACATCATAAAAACTTTCATAAATAGATAAACACACACCAACACATATCATACATACATACACTCACTCTTACACGTCATACATACATACACCATGCATACATACATGCATGCATGCATACACATGCGCACACATATATACATGCATGCACCAAATCCCTGTGGCATGCACCATACGTATACACGCACACATACAGTAATGCTTTATGATTGTTGCAGGTGGGGTTCTTGTGGGGTGAAGTTTTCGCTCTGAGAAGAGAATCCACATGACTCCTTTGTCATTAAAACATCACGTGACGTTGCATGACATGGGAACGGGAGGAACAATAGCATCCACATCAGGGCCGCTTTGCAGAGAGTTGTGAGGAAAATTTGCAGAGCACAAAAGAAGACTGGACATCCCACATTTGGATTTGGCCCATGTGCTGTATAATGTAACAGTAACCACAGCTATGCTAGTAGTACCAACCATCCCCTATCCGGGTCTGACTACAATGATGCTGAATTTGACAGATTCCACCAGGACAGCCCCATTGTAGTAGAGCGGAAAAACTTGAATACACTTAACCGTGAAAGTCCCCCAGAGTTAACAATGTGTTAATATGGTACATACTTTATGAATTTTTAAATGTTATTCAACTTCCTCCTAGTATAAGATGATAAGATAATCAATAATAAGCAAAGAGGGAAAATGCAACATAAAAATATATTATATTATCTATTTCAAACCTTCACTTAAAGGGGGCTTAATATTTTAGTCAACCGGCTAAATGTATATGGATTTTCAAGGTTAAAGTCTGCTAAAGACAGAAGCATCATCTGTAGAAGAAAATAATTCAAGGATCCCCCCAGCCAGATCAAACAGCCACAGGTTAAATTATTATCCATACATTGTCTGTAAAAAGTGTCACAGGTGTATATATTGACAGTCTGATGCTGTGCTTTATACAGAGGCTAGGATAAAGATAAGAAGGAAAAAATCCTCACCAAGAAAAGGTACTTTTGTTTTCTATGCCCTGTCTCTCAGGATATTTTGTATCAATGGAGTGTATTCTTCAGAAGTTCAGAGTCTCATATTGTGATGTGTACAGAAACAGCAGCCACTGAGGGGAAACTGAAGGAAGGTGTGTGCCCCACAAAACCAAACTATAGTTTGCATGCATAATACAAAAATACCAGCAGTATACTGCCACCACCTCAGAACCATGCATGTTTGGAAGCTGGTTCATTGCAGTAGCTTAGAACCATGGGTTTTAGGGTATTTGTAGCGGAATCCACTACCATATCATGTTTTCCCATGGTTCTTAACTACTGGAAGCCTCATGCATGGAACCATGCATGGTTCTGAGGTAGTCGGGGTGCCACCACCTCAGAACCATGCATGTTTGGAAGCTGGTTCATTGCAGTAGCTTAGAACCATGGGTTTTAGGGTATTTGTAGCGGAATCCGCTACCATATCATGTTTTCCCATGGTTCTTAACTACTGGAAGCCTCATGCATGGAACCATGCATGGTTCTGAGGTAGTCGGGGTGCCACCACCTCAGAACCATGCATGTTTGGAAGCTGGTTCATTGCAGTAGCTAAGAACCATGGGTTTTGGGGTATTTGTAGCGGAATCCGCTACCATATCATGTTAAGAACCATGTCTTGGTAATATTGACCGATTTGATCAAAATCGTCGACAATTCACATAACAGACTTTCCGATTCGCTTTGCAATGTGCTTATCCTTTTAATAGGCTTCTTGGTGAATATATAACAGCCCAACTTTGAAATAAATACAGATAAGTGGACTTGAACGGGCTCTACAATGCTGTGGTTGTAGTTCGTGGTTAATACGCGGAATCCGCTACGCACTAATACCTCAACTTCTCTAGCATTCGCTATTCTAGCGTCAAACGACCCTGCTAGGCATCAGTTCCAGTATGCAGTCATAATGTCCATACGTCTTGTATTGAGCAACAGACCGCTAATTGTAAAGGCATTTTGGTCACGTCAGGGATGAAAAAAGTATTACATCGGTGATATGAATCTGACAACAGCTTAAGATGATGTGTTAGGCAAATATCATTTTATATGCCATGCATTAGATCGGCTTTCCTCACAGGTCTTAAATTGCGTAATGACAGCTCATCTTCTCGTAAATGATGGGCAGGGCTAGATCATTTGGGTTTTTTAAAGTTCTGAGATAAGGATAGATTTTTGTTAAATAAATTCGGAAAGACATATATCATGTTGCGCAGAGTAAATAAACCTCCTTAGATGTTTTGTCAGTTCGCCCTTCGTAATGCTGTACATTATTACTCAACATCGCTACAACTCGGGCTTCCAGGTAATCCCTAATTTTTATGATCTGTCTTTTCGTCAATTGTATGTATGAGTGAGGATGTGTTGATATTGGCGGTTTGCTTCAAACTCGTCGTCAAAGGTCACGACCTCTTCCCCGGTTCATAAAGATATCCCGGGCGGCGAGATGGTTCTGCGGGTCGTAATGCTTCAAACTGAGAATGGCGTGATGGATCAATCGCGATCATTTGCTTTCAATAGGTACGCGTGGCCCTCCCTCTGGTGAGCTGCGGAGTGACTACAATCGATGCTGCTTGTCAGGTGCTTGTTGTGTGCTGAGTATCTATCGTCCTTATTTCCTCTAACTACGATTTACGAAATCAATTTCTTGCTTAGTGTGTATTTTAAGTACCGATGTTTATTGAAAATACATATGTTAGCAAAATACACGTGTTTTTGTTGTGGAGGCTTCTGCCGGTGTACTCAGTACGGCAGTGGATATAGAATTGAAACACCGGGTTCGTCTGTTCGTTGTTACCAAGGCTATGTTCAGATGTTACTGTCTCACACAGATCGAAAAACCGCTCTGGTGTAAACGATTCCAAAATACAACTTGTATCATATACAGCGCGATATGCAAGGTCAAATAGACTATAATTCCTAAAATGGTGAACCTCAATGAAGTTTGCACACAGCGTTACAGTCTAATAAACTAATCATTGAAAGATGAATAACTTTCAACGTTCACTTGAAACATTTCCAGGTCCACAACATAATGTAGTTACCTGCCCCACTCCCCACATCATATCCCCATTTCAGACAAATATCATATATGACAGTGATATGGTGACTCTGAATCCAATTCCAAAATTGGCCGCCCACAGCCCTGCACAGTTATTTGGTACCCACAAAGCACGGCTCCTGGCAAGATGGTGGACACTGATTGAACTCTGTTTCATTTTTAACTAGTCATGAAAAAATTAGGATATTGACAATGACGATGCATTAAATGCCAGTTGCCCAGTGGGCAGGTATTATCATGAATTTACCTATCCACTTTGCATTTCAACCTGCCCCGGGCATTCAGTTGACCCTTTATCTCCTACCTGGCAACTTTGCCCTTTTGTATGCTGTGAAATGTCTGTCCCTGTTTTGATTTTCAACCATATGGTACCTTAATGAGCTATAAAACACTAATGCACAGCTTGCACAGTTCAGTCATCAGAAAATGGGGGGAGATTGTTGATGGAGACATATTTATGAGTTAGCAATGGGGCTGGTGGTGAAAAAAACATCAAATTCTGCAGATAACGTTACAGCTATTCTACCACAATGTAATGTTCAGGGATCATTTGCAACAAGCTTTTATTCATAACGGTGCATATCTGAATCTAGCTGTATGAGTAGGGTAGGTATCCTGTATTGCTTTAGTGTACACAAATCAACAATAACAACACTGGGATCAGCATAACGGGAAACTAGATCGTCCTTTAAAGTTTCATCAGAATGAATGGTTGGTCAATGAACAAATTGTGATTTGGATGGTGGGAAGATTTCAAGTTATTAACCATGCACTTACCTAATTTAGATTTTGATATGTCCGCAAAATGATTCAACAAATTATATGGCACTTTACATTTAGGATAAAGTGCTAATAAAATTGGATGCTGAACGGTTTGTGTGATCATGTATGCTATTTGATTTGAACAACAGTAGTTGGATTGTGTGTTGGTGATCAAGGATGGACAAGATTCTGGTTACAGCCATTACTCTGGCAGTATGTTTCACTGCTGTCATCAGTGTGGATAGAAACAACTTTAAAACATGTGACCAAAGTGGATTTTGCAAGTAAGTTTTATTTGTCAGTGTCTGTCAAATATATTTTCCCCCAAAATTGTCTTTGACAATGTCAAAGTGTCCTAAGTGTTAATGTGTTCAATATATGTTCCTATTTTATAAATCCGCTTTCAGACGACAGCGCAATCCAAAACCAGGATCATCGCAATATGCTGCTCTTACGCAAGAACTTCAGAGAGATGGATCCAAGATAGTTATACCTTTGTTAAATAAGGTCAACAATGTCAAACTTAAACTTCAGATGTCTGGATTAAAAGAAAATATGATCAGAATTCACATAACAGAAATGGATGGTATTAAAGAGAGGTATGAGATTCCAGTTGGTGATGTACTCATAGAAGAGCCAAAAACCGAAGAGTAAGTCATTTTTCTTTCTATTTGGTATCATTTTTGGATCTTCTTTTAGCCCTCCTGTTTGTATAACATCACATACATAATAGGCAATCCTGAAGCAACACCCAAGATTTATATATTTTAGAAATTCAAAACCATGACACATAGGCCATAACATACCATCAGCATCCTGATGTACGTGTTGTTCTTTCCATTTATTCGACAATTATTGGCAACTACCTTTGTGATATTTCAGTGTGCAGATTGCTGATCAAAGCTCAAACGGGGCTTCCATCCTCTTCAATTCTAATAAAATAATCATTCAAAGTGACCCCTTCCGCATTGACATATTGGTGTCTGATCAACCACTTGTCACCATCAACTCCAAGTCACTGCTTAAATTTGAGCATTATAGAACAAAGACACCGTAAGTATCCAATTATGTGGTTTTCAATTATTTTCGGTTCATGAATACAGTTCATTGCTCATTGATTTATTCATACATTTGCTTCTTTAATCCCTCTATTGATTTATAGTTGTCACATCATTAAAAAATCTTGTTGCTAACAGTGTTGAGGAAGTTTGTTTGCTTGGGTTTACTGGGTCTGCTTTGATTCTACTATGATGTAAGTGATGCAGGGCAAATGGCTACATCAAGAATATTGCCAAAGTTATGCACCATATACAATCAGCCATGAGCATAATCAATCACTATGAAATTAGAAAGAATCAGAAATTTTTAAATGCACAATATTTTGAAATTAGCTTTTATGATATTGATTTGCATATTCGTATAGACTCGAGAAAGACGAAGCATCTGACTGCGGCCATTCTAGATTAGCCTTATTTGCCGTGTGTTATAGGGGGCCGGGTGTTATTAGCAGGGTAGTCTCATGGCTTTCCAAACCTTTCAGAAGTGGAGAGAATGAGGCAGGTGATGAAGGAGAGAAGGCCGGGGAGGGGGAGGCTGGTGCAGCTGCTGATGCTGATGAGGCACCTCAAGAGGTAAGAGGCTGTGGTCAGACATAGATTTTCAAGAAGGGTCATTATATTCACTGCAGTTATAAGAGGATTCTGGTAACGATGATGTCAATTTCTGTGTAAGTTACCAGATTTCAAAGAAGAACACTTGGTAGTACGCAGGGATAATGGAAATAGGCTCCTCAATTGATTACTACAATTATTACTTACATTTGTATCAAGAATGGGTTTAGTGTTTTGTGATGGTCAATACTTCATTGATGTTGTATGCTTGCAGCCTGCTGAACCAGAGGAACCTGATATGTGGGAAGAAACATTCAAATCTCACAAAGACTCCAAGCCTTATGGTAACCTACCCATGTTGAATGTATATCACAAAATTCTGTCAGCTTTTCTGTCCTCGGCATCATTATATTAGTGTTATTGCAGGTCCAAGTTCTGTTGGTATGGATATATCCTTCCCTGGATTTGAGTTTGTGTATGGGATTCCTGAACACGCTGACACTTTAGCTCTGAAGACAACCACGTATGTTAATTTCACCCTAAGTCAATTAACAAAGTGTGTTTCCTCCTCTTTGTTACTTTTCCCCTGTTTCATGTTGCAATGATGCCAGTGGGTTTATTTGTTGTGTTTGCTTTGTAGTGGGACGGATCCATACCGTCTTTACAACCTGGATGTGTTTGAGTATGAGGTCAATAACCCCATGGCTCTCTACGGATCTGTACCTGTCATGATTGCACACAAGTGAGTGCCTATTCTATTTACAGAGATACATTCCGAACATGTGCACAATCAATTATCTGTTGATTAGTAAGAGTTCTGACTGGATATACTGGTGGTTGGGTTATCATGTTTGGGTGTGTTTTTTGCTTGCAGCGAGGAGAGAACAGTGGGCATGTTCTGGCAGAATGCGGCCGAGACATGGATAGACATCAGCTCTAACGTCGCCGATAAAGTGAGTTCTCTATTTACATGAGCTGTGTCATTTACAGACGAAATCATGCATTTGATTAAAAATTAGTAAAGCTTCTATTGTTTAACTGCTAGAAAGTATCAACCTTGCCATGACCAAATCTGGCCATATGCCCCAAGAACCTGTCAGAGTCAAAAGTGCCAGAGTATAGCACATTGACTTGATCTGGAATTCAAACATGTGATGTTATAAATTTCTGTGTATGGAGAAAATATAATTGCAATGGAAAATTATTGCGCTACATAATTATTTTCGAATTAACAAATAACTATAGATGTCAAGTTTGATTAAACAGATGCTAGCTATCAGTTCACAACAGAAGCTATTGCAGTTCATTTATCTAGCAAGTGAATAGGCAATAGCGTGTTCAAACACTAAATCTGGAAAAAAACTGAAAGATAGTAGTGTTACTGCAGCAGTTTATTGATATAAATATGGGAGATAAATTAAGACAAATCAGATTAAGATATTTCGCTAAATATCCTGAAACTGTGGGTTTTCATTAGTCAAGGTCCCCTAGCCTGATGGCTGAGGGCGCTGTTTACATGTTACTGATATTCAATAGTCTCGCCTTCAGGTCTAGGCAAGCTTAATGTCTTGAACTGGACAGTCATCCCAGATTTGGAATGCTCCAATCACAAGCCGTGTCTCTCGGTCACTCTCGGGTACTTTTGAGTCGTTGTCTCTCATTGGTTAGTTCTACAAGTTCTGAAGAACTTGTCCAACCGGACGAGTGATTTTTATGAGCCGGGCACACATTCTACAACACTTTGTTGTTTCACGCTGAGTGGCGCAGTTAATCACACAGTCGGCGAGAGAAGCAGACACACAACTGGTTCTTTTTAACTGACTATTACGTAAACATACTATCGTGCAGCTAAGCAATTAAAGCGCTTGTTGTGGTGCCAATTTGAGACGCCCCATAATTCCAGAAGACATTGTGTTTTCATTGGACGCAGACCACTACAATGTCCATGACGTCACATAGAACCAAGGGTGCGTATCACAAGCCAGACACGCGCAATTAAGGTTAATCCGGGTCACAACCTTTGCGTTGATTGGTCACGAAGATTAACGAACGTGTCTAATGAATATTCGGACGCGCCAGTTTAAGACCTTATCTTATCGTAGACTCTAGGGCGAGAAGCGTAGGAGAACCCCTGGAGTCTGGGACGCAGACTAGGTTTTCATCAGTATTAACCCTAAATGAATAGCGGTTAAAATGGGATTAGGCTGAGGGTTTTTTTCTAGTTCATTCATATTAGATCCACATAAAACTACATTTGTAAAACCACAACTTTATTATTTACACGTTAATGTACTTCTTCCACCATGCATGATAATGGTAGTGTAGGAAGGCATTCTAGAAAATTCCAGAATCCGCAACTTGCTCAGTCCCCGGGCATTCCTGATAAGGGATACTCAACTGTATTAACAATCGAGGATAAATGCCTCTCATCATGTTGGTATTGAATATATCTGTTAAAGAGGCTGTTCAGCCCCATATCGGGCACTCAGGGATCATTTCATTAATACATAACAATGTTTAACGCAGACATAAATAATGGCATATTTTAATTTATACCGCAAAGTTTACTTGATTGAAAATCATGTTGATAAATTTTCAACATTATTAATTGACTGGAAATATCCACGATGTACTGTGGAAATCTGTTTTATTTAGTTGTGTCGTTCCATCGCCAACGGTGCCTCCCTAAAACCATGAACACACAAATGTTAGCTGTAAATCGTTACACGCTCTATAACTACCTCTCCATCGATATGTATACTTCCGCTTTGGTTGCAAAATGTAGATTTCATAAAGTTGTGGGCATCAATGCGCACAAATTAGACCAACAAGACCACAACAAATGCAGGAAGGGTAGATGTAGATTTCGGACAACATAAATGGCGAAAGCAGGAAGGGTAAGGACATCTAAATGGCGAAAGCTGTAGATTAGATGTAGATTTCATAAAGTTGTGGGCATCAATGCGCACAAGTTAGACCAACAAGCAGGAAGGGTAACTTCGGACAACATAAATGGCGAAAGCTGAAGTAAGGATCTATTATCTGAGAGCGCAGCGCTGCGTAGCGACTGAAAGTCTGAAAACTTGAAACTTTTGGTTTCCAAGGTGCGACTGCTAAGCAGCTTGCTAGACAACCTCGTTACAAATATGGGGCTGAACAGTCTCTTTAAAACATGATAGTTTGGAGGATAATTTATGCATATACATATGATTTATGTTCCTGGTGACATTTGCAAACAGTTAAACCAAGCATCATTTGGAACCAGTTTGACTTATCTGGTAAAAAAACTTTCTTGTTCTGCTTTTAAAGGGAAATATTTCAATAATTGAACACACAATGTTGGTATTGGCCTTCATATATAGCTGGCTATTCTGTGCGATGATTTTGTACATATTCATCGGTGTGGTTGTCGGGGTACAGTATGATTTGACTAATTGGATCAGAGATCGCTGGTTTCATATTTTGTACAGATAAATATAATAAACCAGTGGTTCATGAACAATAATTCATCCATTCACCTTATTTCTCATAAGTCCAATTGTCATTTTTGTTTGTATGTCTGTTGCAGAACATGTTTTCTAAAGTAGTTGACTTTGTGCGTGGCGGTGATAAAGATATACCTCAGACAGATACGCACTGGATGTCAGAGAGTGGGGTCATTGACCTCTTCATCCTGCTGGGCCCGACTCCAGCCGCCGTCTTCAAGCAGTATGCCTCCCTGACCGGCACCACACCACTTCCACCTGTACGTCTCCACGCACAGTTTATTGCCTGAACCTCATAGAGGAACAGAATTCTTGGATTCGTCATTGGCAATGTTTTATTATGTTTGTTATGATTTTGTGATGAGATGCACACGATTGTGTTTGCTCCAGTTATTTTCTATTGCCTACCACCAGTCTCGCTGGAACTACAACGATGAAAATGATGTGGCAATGTGAGTAACACTGTATAGTTTTATCAGGCCATGAGGAAATAGATGACAATAATAATCCTGTTGATTGAACCTCCTTGCAGGATCAACAACAAGTATGATGAACACGACATGCCTATGGATGTCATCTGGCTCGACATAGAACACACGGACGGCAAACGGTTGGATTGTTTTCCCCGAGGCATATTTTTGTAGAATATTCCTTTGATCTCATGATTGTCCTTGACTCGGTCTGGTGCAATTGGTGTATTTTTCACCGTTGCTGCAGATATTTCACCTGGGACGCTGTAAAGTTCCCAAATTCGGTGGAGATGATCAACAATGTGTCAGCCATGGGGAGGAAAATGGTGACAATCGTTGACCCGCATATCAAGAAGGACGACAGCTACTTCATCCACAAGCAATTCTCCGATCGGAACATGTACGTGAAAAACCACGACGGCAACCCTTACGAGGGCTGGTGCTGGCCAGGTTCGTGTTGCTTACTGGAATCTCACAAATAGTGTCTTGGAATAGTGGTGATGTCAAGTGGGATCATGCAGCTTACACCTGTCCTGCATTAGAGATATATTTGACTTTATCGAATAATATCCCATTTTGTTTAATGTATTAATTGTCATTCAGTGTATGAAGATATGTAAGGTTCAGAAAATTTTCTATCAAGCTGATATGTGTGTTCGGTAGGGTCCTCCTATTGGCCAGATTTCACAGACCCGAAAGTACGCCAGTTCTGGGCGGAGAAGTTCCTGCTGTCAGAATACGTAGGATCCACTCAGGATTTATTTACTTGGAATGACATGAATGAGCCATCAGTATTCAACGCCCCAGAGATTACCATGCATAAAGACGCCATTCATTACGAAGGCTGGGAACACCGGGATGTGCACAATATCTACGGGCTCTTGGTGGTACGTGGGTACGTGGCTTGTTGACTTGGTGGTACGTTGGCCCACACTTGGTGGTTGGCCCACGTTGCTTGACTTGGTGGTACGTGGCTTGTTGACTTGGTGGTACGTTGGCCCACGTGGCTTGTTGACTTGGTGGTGCGTTGGCCCACGTGGCTTGTTGGCTTGGTGGTACGTTGGCCCACGTGGCCCGTGGCTTGGCTTGTTGACTTGCCCACGTGGCTTGTTGACGTTGGCCCCACGTGGCTTGGTGGTACGTTGGCCCACGTGGCTTGTGGTACGTTGGCCCACGTGGCTTGTTGACTTGGTGGTACGTGGCCCACGTGGCTTGTTGACTTGGTGGCGTACGTGGCTGGACTTGGTGGTGCCCCACGTGGCTTGTTGACTTGACTTTGGCCCACGTGGTACTTGTGGTGCGTTGGCCCACGTGGCTTGTTGACTTGGTGGTACGTTGGCCCACGTGGCTTGTTGACTTGGTGGTACGTTGGCCCACGTGGCTTGTTGACTTGGTGGTACGTTGGCCCACGTGGCTTGTTGACTGGCTTGTTGACTTGGTGGTACGTTGGCCCACGTGGCTTGTTGACTTGAGGTTTATCTCGCTTGTTGAATGTTTTATCACAAATAATCTCATGTTATGCTTAATGAAAAAATTGGCTGTCAACTTCAATAGGGTTAGATCTAGGCCATGATAAGTTGTTAGGTCAGTGTTTGTTTCTTTGTTATTTAAGCTATCTGGATTTGCCCTGGTGATATAGTATCATGACAGAATTGCTACTGTTTAATGTGTGGGGCCGTTATTTGTAGGGTAGGGCCTTTATTTATAGGGCAGGGCCGTTATTTGTAGGGCAGGGCCGTTATTAGTAGGGCAGGGCCGTTATTTGTAGGGTAGGGCCGTTATTTGATGGCAGGGCCGTTATTTGTAGGGCAGGGCTGTTAATAGTAGGGTAGGGTCGTTATTTATAGGGTAAGGCCGTTATTGGTAGGGTAGGGCCATTATTAGTAGGGTAGGGTCGTTATAGTGTATATCCTTAACCTTATTTGGTTGATAGTGTAGGGCAGGTGGGTACCTAGTTAAGATTTTCGGTACAAAATGACTTCGAAATTATGTTCTTAGTTCATGCGTACCAATGTATTCTGGTTGACAGCATCTTGCCACCATTGACGGACAACTGAAACGCAACCCAGAGCAAAGGCCATTTGTTCTCTCCCGAGCATTCTTCGCTGGCACTCAGAGAGCTGGTGAGAATTTGTGTACAAATGTGACAGTTAAAACCCAAAATTACACTGGGGAAGTGAATGTAGAAATATCAGCTTCTGCTTAAACAGCATGTAAATGTATATTGATATGTCATGGTCATATGTTTTGACTTGTTTTACCCAATGGTTTCTTTTCTCATTCAATGTAATAAGCACAAGCCAATGTGGATTCAGGGGCTGTTTGGACGGGTGACAATACTGGTGAGTGGAGTCAACTCAAGATCTCTATACCTATGCTGCTCTCGCTCAACCTGGTGGGCATCACGTTCAGTGGAGCAGATGTGGGGGGCTTCTTCAAGAATCCAGATCATGAACTTCTAACCAGATGGTATCAGGTAGGATTTCATCTGTCATTTAAGGTGCATTTCATCCAAAATCCTGGGAAATTTTTTGTGAAAAAGACTTCATGGACCGATTCCCTGCTTCAAATCCTATCTGCGAACCCTGCTATTTCTTAGGCATTTGTTAATTACTTATTTTTGACGGGACGTGAATTATATCACAAAGCTGAAAATGGTCGGATAATTCCAGAAGATTATAGAACTCCACATGCGTAGTTACTAGAGGCGGTCGCCCCTCATTTGCATTGTTGTTGAAAAGATTACAGTTGAGTCATTTTAGCAACTAGACAAAGACGGTAACAAATTGAATATTTAAATGCCTTTGCTTGTGGTCACTTATTGACTCGTCACATGGCGTTTGTCTGTGCGGACATCAGGCAGCAGCTTTCCAACCCTTCTTCCGCGCCCACGCCCACTTGGACACGAGGCGTAGAGAACCATGGCTACTGGATAAACCTTACCAAGTCGCGGTGAGAGATGCCCTGCGTGTGCGCTATCGCCTCCTCCCCTTCTGGTATACACTCTTCTACCAGAGCGAGCAGGATGGCAGTCCCATCATGAGGCCTCTCTGGGTGGATTTCCCAACCGACAAAAGCACTTTCCGCACTGAAGACGAACATCTTGTCGGTGAGTGAACCTAATCCATTCCTTACCCTTATAGAATTGATTCTTCGCATTTGTATTGCTTGTCCTCTACAGATGGGTAGACTTTAAGAATCAATTACCTTGGTCGTGTCCTTAATGGGGTGTGGTGTGTGATTGTAGGTTCAGCCCTCTTGGTTCACCCTGTGACTGACGCTGGTGTGTCTGGGGTCAACGTCTACCTGCCAGGTGCTGACCAGGTAATCAAACTGGCCTCATTTCAAAATCAGTATCCATTCATTGGTTGTATACAATTGAATGACGCTGTCTGGAATCACTTGTTAGCTATTGAGTATTGTCTAATGATTATTGGAGAGCTGAAGATAGTTGGTTCTGCTGTTGTAACAAAGTACAAAGCAGGATTTTCAGAAGCAATGCCTACTGTTCATTCCACAAGCACAGTTGCAAATTGGCTTTGAAGCAATGCAACAATGTACTGCTGTTAACGTTACGTCAGCTTGTCTGCTCATCATCTTCCAGTGATGAATTGCTAATTGATAAATCAATCACTCATATCATCAGGAACTGTTGTTACCTTTCCATTCCAAGGTACATTTTAATCTCATCTTTCTGCATTCAGGTGTGGTATGATTTTGATACGAACCAACAGCATCGCGGAGGCCAGACTGTATATGTTCCTGTGGATCTCAACAAGGTTAACTGACATTCACTGGAACTATTATCATACCACTTACAACAGTTTTTTAAAATGTTTAAACTGAACAAAATTATGAACATATATCTCTCCAGATTCCAGTATTTCCGACGTGGGGGCTACATTGTGCCCCAGAGGGACAGGGTTCGTAGATCAAGCTCCCTCACGTATCGCGACCCTTTTACCTTGATGGTCGCTCTGGACAATCAGGTATAATGCACTATTTACTCAATGTCATTTTATGTTGCAAGACTTAGTCTTCAGCTATTGACATGTTTATATGAGCTCTGAGTAAGATCACACTGTTAGGTCAGGTAGACAACCATTTGTTTAGCAACAGATATCCCAGGCTGAGTTCATAACCAACATCCGCTTGGCATACATAAATGTGGTTACAAATATCGATATGATGAGGTTGCATCTTCAAACTTCACAACCTTTCCCAGACATGGAATGCCACGAGATGTATCTCTTGGCCTGTTTGGTAGAAATTCATAGTCGTGGGGGAACAATGATAAGCAATATAGTAGCTGATGATGATTGATTCCTTGGCAAGTTGTTTACGTTGGTAACCAAATAAGCCACATCACTGCCATCACTGACTAGTGTATGAGACAGAAGGAGAACAGGCATTCATTATGGCTGCCCAGGTGTTTTTTAACACAATGCTAATTAGACCAGTCACAGTCTATGAAATGATCATGCCTGACTGTGCCATTATTTGGTGTTGTTTCAGGGGTCTGCCGAAGGCTTCCTCTATATGGACGACTACAATTCATTCAAGTATAAAATAGGACAGTATGTTTACCGAAAACTCAAATTTGAGAATAGCATTCCTCACAAACAGGTAAAGGTCAACATTTCTGACGGTTAGATTCAATTGCATCTGACATTTGTTGATAATATGAAGCATTCTGTCATTTTCCATATCTATTTTGAGATTTGTCAAGTAGGTTCCTTGTTCTGTTACAGTGATTTAAATATGAAGGGGCAATATAGCACATCTGCTTGGGTGGAAAAGGTGGTTATAATTGGTCTCAAGAAAGCACCAGCTGTTGTCAATATGGCTGTCAAAGGTAAGTTATAATGGGAAATGATTATCTTGCTTCTTATGTGGAAACAGTCTGTTCACTATGTTATTCCTTCCTTTATTGATGTGTTTAGAAAAATACTTTTGAGATTGTTTTGATTTCAGGCGTTGGTGAGCATGGGCTGGAGTTCTCTTATGAACCCGCTCTCCAAGTTTTGACCATACGCAAGCCTCATGTAGGAATTAACAGGGATTTCACCATATCACTTCAGTAACTAAACACCTGCTCATCTTCATCTGTTCACCCTTAAAAGTATCATTTGATCATAGTATGCCTTCTGAGCAATGTCTGTGAAGAATTAGACAGGTACAGTTGTCCAAGACTTGAATGTGCTTTTGTTGTATTCAAGATAGGTCGGGGTTTCACTTAACTGATTCACTTGTGCGCAAAATAATGTTGAAACAATTGGCAGTATTGAAAAAAATTATTTAGGCCTGTGACGCATGAAAACGAGGTGTTATTATTTCATTTGTTTATCTACAGTTTCCTATACAGATATTTTATATGCGCTGCATACAATAGTCTATATAAAATTAGGAATGCAGCTAAATTTGGCTTTGTACCAATTTTATATTGCAATTATAATATTTTCCACATAATTGTTACAGCTAATGCCAATGAACATGGTTCATATATTGTTCAATCAACACAGAAAATCCTAATTTGAACAGGGATGCAGTTCTAAGCTGCATAATGGCTATAAAAACCTCTCCTAGGTGGTGATTCAATCAGAACAGATTCGTCTCCAATGCTTCTATAATGCTAACCATCCATCTAGTCTGGGCTGTGATTTGATGTGTTATACACAATTGTTAATCGTCTCATTCAAGGACTGTCACAAGCTGCTGTCAAAGATCAATAAATCATGTTTACATATGTTCTTTGTGCTCTGCCCATTTTTCATAGTCGCTCTGGACTTTTGTTGGATATGTTGTCTACAGAGGCAATAGATAACCTTACCTGGAAATCGACATATGTGAACCAATCGCATGATGGGGGGAGGCAAAATATAGTCTGGTGGGACCTTGGATTAACAGGGTTATCATGACCTTAATTATGGAATATGTCAGCCTGATTGATTTTGCAGGAGGCACAGTTTATCACTAGCTTGTAAAATATGCTTGTGCTTCAGTTACAATGCCAATGTCACATAACATAAGTGCTCTGATAAACATGAACTGAGCAAACAAAAAGAGTTATGATTTAGTTGCTGTGCAGTGATTGACAAGATGTTTGTCAAAAACAGCAAACAAAGTGACCAATTTAGAGCATGAAACCTCAACATAACCTCAGGAGGTCCCACAGAGCAACCTTTGAATATCTGTTTGCTCTGGAAGAATGACAATATATACAATTTAATGTCGCAGTTAATCATGTCGGAAGTAGCAAAGCTTGGAGAACTTTTTTCGTTGTCTTGTTATAGTCATTCTCTGTGTAGCAGTATTTTACTTGTTAACCAGAACCTGTTAACTGCTTTACCTTTTGATCAATAGGTCGTGGGTTTTATCAAGTTTTCTTGTTGGGCCCTCATCAAAGTCCCCCTACCCCCTTTTTATGTATATTTACAAAAATATATATATATATATATTTATATACAGCTTGCATCTGAACTAAAGGACAGGTTTACGAATGGACTGATACTGGAGTAAAGGTATATACATGCTCTTTTGAATGGCCAAGCTTTAATCATACACATATGTAAACTGGGTATATTAATTTATTTATGATATATCGATTGTGCTAGATATTCACCAAAAATATTCACTAAGAATGAAAAAAAATATTAAACTTTTTACACTTATTTTATTACATTCTTTAAACAACAAAATGTGATCAACTAATCAGTGGATTTAAGAGGCTGATAATTTATAATGATTGGCCTCGTTTAGGCCACTGTCCAACATCATAGCAAATTGCAATAATCAAAACTCAAACGAAAGTTATCAGCTAGTGGTGCGGTGGTGTGTGGTGTTTTCTTTATAACAACCTACACATTCAGTTTATATTGGCATTGTGGTTGACTGCTGTTCCAGTCTTAACTGTTCAACTGACCCTGCGAAATCTGGCGAAATAATGCCACATGGTCAGCTGACATCAACACAGTCCGCATTACTTTCCCTCTCTGTAGTCAGGATTCTTCAGTGTCCAGCCCATGAATGGAATGACAGGAATTGTCAGGGAAATACCTGAGATTGTTTCAAAGAACCGTGCACATTCTTTATTGATCAACTGGCATTGATCTGTTGTCCACATATGCTGAAGTCATTGTATGAGCATCCTTCCATCTGCAAATAGCAAAACAGATCAAATTATAACCCAAATATAAGCATACAATTCATTAGTCACATCACAAAAATACTCATTGGAAGTTTACTCACCATGTCATCATCTGATTCTGACGATGAGTCATACTCTGGTGAGTTGATCTGTGACACATCAGCTCCCCGGGCTATCAATCTAGCAGTGACCTCATCAAACTCACGGCAGTTGGCCAACCACAGTGGAGTCTGCCCAGCATATGTATGAGCATCCACTCGAAGCTGAGAGTGCTCTAACAGGAAGGAAAGCAAGGCGATATTGCAAGTCTCTGCAGCATGGTGAAGTAGTGTGCGTCCACTTTTGCCTTCCTGCAATTCAATTTTAGAATAACAACCTTTAATCGCAGGAGTCAAAAAGTAATTACAATGGTCATTTCAACCTTCAAAACCTAAATAGTAATCACCTCCCATCAAACAAAAAACAAGGCTATAGTGTTTGTTATACAAAATAACAAGCCAAGATTATTGACTCACCATGCAATTGATGTCTGCATGACATTGATCAATCAAATAGCTAAACAGCGAGTGCTGGGTGTCTGGTGACGGAGCATAGAGCACAGAGTGCAGGCAGCTCTCCCCTGAAACACAAAGACACCCATTGTCATCAAGTTTCCAAATACAATGAATGAAAGGACATCAGCTCCTTGAAAACAAAGTTAATGTGAGGCCATTAGTGGCCCATAACTATCATTGCATTGATTTTGAATCAATAGTTTGGTATGGCACACTGGGTTATTCCCTGCAAGCTGTGTCTTCTCAACAGGTGGGTTTGAAAAATTGCGGAAAGCCAAATGCACACTTGAAACTTCCTGCTGAGGGGCCAGGAAAAACCCTGAACTATATTTTCTACCTAATTGTTGAGGGCTGTTACCGAGCATGAACATCCTTGTAAACAACCCCATTATTCATAAGGAGATATCTTGTATGCTAATACATGAAACTGGGCCAGTGAACACACTCTGACGTCACAAACATCTCAAAATAGCATTGGGGAATTTGCCAATGATTATTCATAAGTGGGCGGGTTTTGTCTGAGTACTTAACAACACGTGGGGAATCCCTGCAAATTAATTTCACATTGTTAGTGAAATTTCGTTTGATTAAAGACAGTCAAACTGGCATCCATTGACTACATTTCAAACAAAATTACAAAAATTACACACCTTCATAGTTTTTGATGCTGAAGTCCTGAGGGATTTGCCTTGTTGGTATATCATACAATATACTCTCTCTTTCGTCATCGGAAATTGGTATGGTAAGGGACTGGACGCATTCAGCAAATCCATGAGCACATGCACAGTGCAGAGGTGTGTTTCCATATCGGTCCCTCATTTCCAAACTTGCTCCCCAAATGACGAGTTTTCTTACGATTTCAGGTTGATTGGTCAGTACAGCCAAGTGAAGAGGCGTTTGACGGAGCTCATTTTGCATGTTCAAGCATTGCCAGGAAGGTGTTAACTCAATGAAAGTTTCTGCTAATGAGTTTCCGTGAATGATAGCTAGATGCAACTGACTGTAATAAACAGAAGAAACACAAATTCAATGAATTGGAAAATCAATATATGCTTACATCAATATTTATCTGTGTAACCATGTATATATATATATATATATATATATATATATATATATATATATATATATATATATATATATATATATATATACATATATATATATTGGAAAATCAAATCTGTTTAAGGTAATTGTCCCTAACCTGTCTCCATCATCATCTTGTTTGTACAGAAATTTCTGATCTTCACTTATCGAATGGTCAACACTGAAATAGGTTTCTTCTGGGTAATCCAACTCTTTATTGTCTGTAGACAAAGGTGAGTCACCAGTGAAATCTTTCTCTGCTGATGATTGTGCCGAGTCTGATATGTCCAAATTGTGCAAATCATCCTCAAGTTCCGATTCCACGTTGATTTTTTTAACAAAGTTCAGTGATGAAAGGGATTTCTCGTCAACAGAAGGACAGAACCCTGAATCACAAATCCCGCTATCAATCCTGCAACTGTCGAGTTTGCTTCGGTGATCAAGCGGCGAGACAAAATCTACCATATCCTCTCCGGACTGGGAAATGAACCTAGGTTTGTGAAGGAGACCCATCGTGGGTACCCTTGACTCCTCGTGTTCACAACAGTCTGTATCGACGTCCGAATGTAATTTGAAATAAGGTTGGAATTGGTCCGACATTTTAAGGTATCCGCTCTTCCACAATTGACGCTGTAGGTAAGTTAAAAGTTGTTTTAGCTCAATGAATCTAGACTCCAACGTCAACAAGTCCAATCAATTTGATCAACCTTAAAAACGGACTCCCTAGTTTGAATGAAGCCAGAATCGTTTTGTATCACTTATAAAGTCCACGTATACGCATCGAAACTTAACAGCGTCCTTGTTGTATGAAGTAATGGGTATTTCGACTATGCAAAAGGAGAAAATAGTTGATTTCTCCAATACCCAACACGATAACTAATGAAACGCAATCATACTTGCCTGGGGAAAACCCTGCTTCGACCAATCAGCGCGCAGAGGAGGAACATGTGACCAATTTCTCCGAATTGTGATAAAATAGGTCATGGGGAAGTCCCTTACTTCTCGCCTCATACCATCATCTCGAACAGTCTTCACGAGGATATATACATGTGTGCACACACTGCAAAAACGACTTGAGGAACCAGGCCTGAAAGACCGTAGACCCAAGCTACGCCCAGACAGGCGCGTGATAAATTTGCATATTTGTGACGACAGCCAAAGTCCCAGATTGACGTCTTTGTGCACATGCCTTAGTACATTTATTGTGAGCTATATGGGGGTTTATTTGCTTCCTTACGAAACCTTGGTAAACCCAGTAATGTGACTGCAGTTTTTGGACAAATGAAACTATGTACAAAGGTTTAACATCGAGATCTACACATGTGCCTGTTACTTTGACCTTCAAATGAATACTGAAGCCGAGGATGGGCTTCCCTTTTACGTTTGCAGCAGAACTAAGGGAGGCCCACGAATACATCTCGGTTCCGCCTTCACTTCCACATAAACTGGGAGATTTCCAGAAATAATGCTCGCGGCCATTGCGTAACCTACACGCAATCTGTTTCGGAGCCATGGTAGAGCTCAGAATGGGTCATCGATATTCCCCATTCTTGGGGCAGTTGATTGTGGGCTAATATTCAACCAACCCATTTTCATTGATTCTGTGAAGTGTACCAATACGAACTGTGTGTGTGATTCTCTCACAAGCAACAAGGACTGATTGCATCATATATGTTATAGTCAAATGACACAGACACTAGCTTGATTCGACAAATCAAGAGAGCAAGCCTTGCGTCTTTAAGTCGTCCGCATTGAAAGTTTCTCAAGAAGACCTGCCACTTCGGTTAGACGACTGGAGACGAACGGGGTGGCGTGCTTTACCTACCTATTTTGCCCAGACTATATACTCTCTAGTGAGGTCAGATCCGTCAAAATAAGCACAGCACGATTTTGGCGCTCATAATTTTTTTTTGTCTGCTCACCTGTTTAACACAATTTGTTCATATATACCTTTGCATCGGTATCCGTCCGAACACCCGGCTGTCAGTCGATTCGTTTACTTCGATGCCACAGCTATATTTTGTATAATTACAGACGTTGCTAACTAACAGTTGATATATTTCAAGTTCTCAACCAAAAACAATGGATGTGAAACTCCGATACATTCCGACTTATGGGACGCAAAGAGATTAAGGCCTTAGTATATGGCATAAGTCGGCCTCGGACCCGGCGGCATTTGGGTCAATTGCTTTGCATTTCGACCGGCGCTCGTGACTCGGTTGATCGAGTTCAATGTTAAAGTGCTAAGTCTGAGGTGATTACTACCTATCTCATTGTATGAATGGGAGGATTATGTTTTCTATTAAAGTGATCGAGTCTGCAGGCCTGCATATCGTTAGTACAACGCTCAGCTCACCCGTAGAGGAACATGCGCGTTTAAGCAGCAATACAGTCTATTGTACTGCACCAATCACATTTGATCTTGATGTTGTAAACTAAGTAACCGAACCCAGTATATACCCTGAGGCTCGCGAAGAAGGACAACATTTTGTTCACGAAATGTCGTCGGAATGCTAGACGATAGTCTACGTCTCAGACTCCAGGGGTTCCGCTACGCCTCTCGCCCTAGACCTGGCGCGTGTATTGACTATCATTAACATGTAAACAGGGCCCGCAGCCAAGGGCTAGGGGACCTTGACTAGCTAGACGAGATGGAACTTCGATATGGTGACCCCGACTTCCCTGTAAAGCGAGCGCTCTTCCCAGGCATTCTAGAGTTGTCAAAGAACACAGTGCGAAAATCAAAATGAATTGCTGATGATCCACGATTAGCTGTAAAATAGATGTAGACTCCCCTACAGAGGTTACAACTGTGAACTTAGACATGCGAACAATAAGATCCTGAGACCCCATCAATTAGGATTATGTCAGTAGAATGTACGTTGACGACCAAGCAACTGGTTCATAGCTGGCCCGCTACCAGACCTAACTGCTGCAGTCTCTCCGTTAGGTAGCTACTAGCCTAACGGACCAACAGTCGGCTCATTACCTCGTTGCATTCGCTACCAACTGATGCTCAATAAAATATTTTCGACAATTAGGCATTCCGCCCTCTATGATCGACTTCCAAACGGCTAGTATTTCGTGTGGTTGCTGCTACCCTCTATCTCTTCCTCCAGGAAGCAGCCACGGGCCATCGTTGGAAATTGCAAAATCCAAATATTCCCACCCCATTAAGTACTTTCTGTTTCACTATATTTCATATCACCCACTCTTCTGTTTTTCTTTACACCTGACATTTTACCTGTTATATTGTACGGCAAATTGACATCCGCTGTTGACCCGTATAAACCATGGAATTTTTACCCACCTGACACCCAAAGACAAATATATATGAATAATGAGCAACGACAACAATCACTTATGTAAAAATGTGTGCAAATACACAAGGAAATCACTTGAAATGAGGAAACTGGTATTAAATGGTCAACAACCCGCAGTTGCAAATGTCTCCGGTTACTATGCTTTAATGTGTACTGTTCGTATTCGTGACAGAATAAGTATTTATGTTGTATTGTATTGTATGTCTCATTCAAAATCATGTAAATAATGTGATTGTATCCGCTCCTGGAGGGCACGTGATTTCCAGTAAACTTTTACGTCATTGTCCGCAGTTGACCCCGGCTAAGCAGGAAGGGTGTTTTAAAACGGAAATTCCTGTGGTCGGTATTGCTGAAAAGTTAATAAGTCACCATTTGGCTTGATCAGAATCGGGTTAAGACTCATCCTGTATGAGGATACTTGATATCATTAAAGGGGAAAAGAAAGTAAGGCTATATTCGTTAAAGCTTATAAGGCTGTTACGATCGGTGAAATACACCCCCCCCCCAACCTCCCCCACAAAAAAAACCCCTCTCTCATTCATCAATACGAGACCGGGATCATCGAATTGTGACTGCTGCTGTTGTCATCATCGTCTATCACACCCTGGATTGTGTCCAGGTGTGCTTTAGTGTGGCCCTGCATGGCTGGTGATCGCTCGCTCTTGGCTGGGGCTGGTTGGTTGATTTACCAATTCACGACCTGGCATGTGCGTCAACTGTGGCAGATGTTTGTTTCCATTCCTTTATTCAGTATTTATGGGGTTTCTTATGTCATCACAGCGTTTGGCAGGAATTCTCATGGTTTCGTAGTTAGGGGTTTCTTGGTTGTTGCATATTCATAAGTGTTTTTGCATATTCATTAGTGTTTCTACCACTGGTTTTTCTTCTCTGTCTCTCACTTTCTTTTTTTAACGACGTCAGACCCTCATGTCTACGAACTCGTATCTTTCCACATCACAGACGCTTGGCAATTAATTTTTTAATCGTCCAAATTACATGATCCCAGACGGAGGGTCACTTACTTTCAAATAGTCAGTTGACTACATTTTTAGAACCCGACACCCATTTGGGGAAAAAATATGTAACGAAACTTAAATATGAACCTGAAGTTCGTTTTTGGTTTTGGGATATCTTGGAACAGATACTGATTAGCAACTTTATGGGTCTTCATGGGTCTTGGACCTTTCTCGGCTTATTCATCATAGATTTTTACACAACATGCACAGTAGTCACGTGATTAAGTCATGCTACTACCATACTGTTTTCTTATCTATCGGCCAGTAGCAACCATTTAAAACGGAATTCATATGTGGTTGTGAGGAAAAGTTATGTCAGGCGGTTACGCGAATGCTGATGTAGATTCTAGCTAGTTTATTGGGTTTCACATGCGTGCATAATTATGATGTGGCTGCCACGATAGATGTGTGCACCGACTCTTCTGCATGTGCCCCTGTGCGCGTTGCCTGAGTCGTTCTGATGGATGTGTTTGAGATGCCTATGGGTGGGTGTTGCCTGTTGGTGTGCAGTGGAGTAGAACTGCTTGGTATTCAAAGTGGGGTGTAGCTCAGAACGACCTCATTACTAAATTTCTATGTCCATAAATGTAACCACTATTCATGTATTAAATGTCGTATATTAGAACAATGATCTAGTCCAGGATAGTTAGAAATGCATGCAGAGGAGAATGCAATCCTGTGGCATAAAAATATTGATAATTTCATCAAACATATCACTGTTAATCATGATATACACACAGCTTATATTAGTAATACTGTTTTAAAAAAGTGCATTTTTGGGCGATGACGCGTCTGAATGATTATGAATTTGTTTTTGTCAGATTGCTATAATGATTCCATTTCAGTTATTGATAATTGATCGATTGCGACGCCTTGAAAAACATCCTTCGTTCTTAGTTTGATAAAATATACAAACATGAAGCGATAAATTGATTTCTAATAGTGTCTACCATGTACCATACAAAGTCAATGAAATAGGCCGTTTTCCGACTGACCCTCGACATTACATACATAAATGTTTTCACCAAACAATTTGCATGATTTTTATGTTATGCACCTTAATGGATATGGAAGGTAATCTATATGCCAATCAAAAATAAACTGTTCTCCCATATTGGATTGGCGGTGTTTTTGGTGGAAATGAATAAACAGTTGAACCAATCGAATTAGATTGCAAGGTCCACATGTGGCGACGCGTCACAAGCATAGGCATCTCATGGAGAGTTGATGCCTCAATCGAAACTTCTATCAAGCTGTCTATTATTTAGTGGCAAACTCTAACGAATTTGTCTTACAGATAAGCCTCCAGCCAAAATCACATGAAAATGATTTGGCTAGCATCCTAAAGTATCCACTATATATTGGGAGTGGTACTTTAATTTACAATTATTTATCACCCATAGAAATTGAGGAGTGTGTGAGTATGTGTGTGTTTCGAATAATACTCGTTTTTAGCAAATAGGCCATTCCAAACGTTATTCATATTGTAGGCATCTAATCATAACGCACACAGCGTTCACTGCTCTACTATGGATTTTTCTGCTGGTTTGTGTAGTCATCATAACGAACGCTATAAACGCTCTCGGTGTGTAGAGCTGCGCGCCAGCATTCTTGAAGTTGAGAAAGAGTATTACAATGAAAACATTTGTTAATGAAAGTTAAATGCTTTACCAGAGCCACAAAACGGGTATAAAAAGAAAAAAACACTCTTGTGGGAAATACCGCAGTCGATGCCCTCCATTAAACAGCACCGTTTAGATGTTAATGAAAAGCACATCATTTTGCTTATACGATTATTCCATATGGATATGATAATCCCCGGGTGATAATCGTAAATCCCCACAGGAGATATGAAGCGCCTCTCCATGTGTAAACCTCACATGTACCGGCGATTCAAACATCGATATAAATCAAACGGACACCAATTGAAATCATTAGAATGAGATCAGATCTTTGGCCCTGGAAAAATCGCATTTCATGTTGCCTAAGTAAGTTAACAAGCGCGAGAACATGGCGGTGTGAAGCGCAGCATGGAACCTAATAAGCAGAACAAGCCATGTCGATAACATTGGCGCTTCCACAGGCAATACCGAGTCCGCGGAAACGTAAACACCTCTCATTTATTTGATATTCAACTCTGCAGAACACCAAAAATGACAGCTTTGCAATATCGCAAATTGGCTCGCCTGCTTTCTGCTAATAAGCGTCAGTGGTGGCATCCGCTTCTGCGTCAGCATCGGCTTGGTTGGGGGTGAAACGGAGTGTGTGACACCGGCAAATACTACCTGCTGTCGACTACAGCCTTAGCGCCCCGCTGACTCCTATCGCGGGTTGTCCAATAACTCTTCATGCTCTACCTACCTGGATTATTTCCAGATACGGGATTAGTGTGTGAAATGGGGATCAGTTCGTAATTGTATTTCGACTATTGTATTAGCTTTGGTGGAGCAATGATAGCGGTGTTGAGGGCATAACAGAAAAATGACATTCTATCCGTTATAAGCGATGCAAAGGAACAATGCAGTTGTCCATTCAGAGGTAGTTCAATTGGTTTTGTGAATGAAGATTATCTTTGCGTTTAAACACTGAACCTATCGGTTGAAACCTTTCTATTAATTTATATATATATATATATATATATATATATATATATATATATATATATATATATATATATATATATATGTATATATATATATATATATGTATATATATACATATATATATGCATATATATATATGTATATGTATATATATATATAAATATACGTACATATATACATATATATATATATATATGTGTGTGTGTGTGCATACATATATATGTATACATATACATATATGTATATATACGTATATATGTATATATGTACGCATATAAACATACGTATATAAATGCATATGTATACATACATACATATATATATAAGTATATATATATATATATATGTTTTTACATACGTGTAAATATGTCTATATATATATATATATATATATATATATATATATATATTTATGTGTGTGTGAATATATTTACATATATATATACGTATATATATACGTATATATACATATATATCTATATATATATACAGTTATATACACATATGTGTATGCGTATATATATATAAATGCGTATATATATATATGCATAGATATACATAAAAATATATATGTATACACATATATATATATATATATATACATACGTATTTTTATATGCATACATATAAATATAAATATTTTGTATATATATATATATTTATATACATTCATATATACATATATATATATATATATATATATATATATATATATATATATATATACATATATATATATATATATATATATAAGAGAGAGAGATAGAGAGAGAGAGAGAGAGAGAGAGAGAGAGAGAGAGAGAGAGAGAGAGAGAGAGAGAGAGAGAGAGAGAGAGAGAGAGAGAGGCTTGCTGTACCATAAAACAACCATGCGTCTACACGAATACCTTTTTGTGCATGTTCGCATTAGAAGCTTTTGATGAAACGACTGCTGCAACCGATGCACTATAAAGATGAATTGACCTCTGGCATTTCTGATGTGATTAATTGAATCACACCCGAGCAATGTCGGACAATTGTTCTTTGTGTTTGGCATAATAATAACCAAACAAATTAACAGACTCTTTAGTACACTCGTGTTTTCTCAGGATGCTTTATTATCGTCTGCATTGAATTGCAAAACAATTCCCCATGAAACAAAATTCATTTAACACTCCGCGTGTGTGAGTGTGTGCCTCTGTATGTTCGTCGGTGCGTTTTATTTGCATCCCAGTTGTTATCGTGTCCACGCGGTAATGTTTATGTTCATATCAGCGAGCACATGGCTTGTCGATGATTGGATACTTTTCGTTCTGGCCCCGCCCAGAGAGATTTGAAACTGGAGAAAATCATTAATTGGGGCCGATACATTACTTATGGTTGTCTTGACAAGATTATGTATTCATGCATGCGAAAAATATCTTGTATGAATATTTACTAGTTACACTGAACGCTGCAAAACATAGGGAGAGCCCATTTGCGATTTGAATTAGAAGCATATCTGCATTTTGTGGTGCTGCCCCGTCTTATATACCGGCAGCTGCACTTAATCATGTGAGAATTCACAAAGGACGTTCTATTCAGCGACACCCCATAAAGCAATGAGATGAATAGACTTACAATCATAATTGTGACATCATTTTCCATAGGGGCATTATTCGGTATCAGACAAGCCAATGTATCACGGCCACTTGTTGATAGTAAATATTGTCTCAGCAAATGGCGGTTCTTCTCGGTTGTAGAGTCGTAGAGTTGGCAAGAGAGTGCGTTCTCTGTTGGATATCACCCAACTTTCTGAGGCGAATGACACAGGACCACGGGACAAACCCCAAATAACGGGTTGGTCCAGCACTGTTGGATATCATTGCCGAGCAACAATAGAGGCAAATTGAATGGACGAGACGAACGACAAGACTCACACAAGAACGTGCACAGGAAGCACTCCATGATTGCAGATTCCCGTCATTTCTTTTCATTTCTCTGATGGCTGAAATTGCCTTGCTAAAGACGTGGTGACTTGTTTACATGTTATTATGGTCATACTACGTTCTGATAGAGTAGTCTCTAACACCCGTTCTGTACAAGCCGATCTCGCTGGCGAGTAAGTTAAAGCCCACAGAAGAAAAACCCATAAAATGCTGAATACTGAGCCTCGTGTACAAGAGGTGTGTATTAGCGGTAGCTAATAAGTGTGCTGATAAATGGAATGGATGAAGACACAGGCCTGGAAGCTGTCGCCCGTTGAGAGCTACTGCCTGTTTTGAATGGACCATTTAATGGTCTTGCTATTGTTCTGCGTCCACTTAGCAAAGTCAGAAGAGATTGCCCTTTACACTCACTCACTATTTCTGTGGGGGGTTCAGCTCACCTCGCTTGTCGCTCATCGTCCGCAGGCGTTTGAACGCAGGCCGCACAGAGGAACAGTTATTTGCTTGACAGGAACGGCTGGTCTAATTGATCTATTTCTCCGATAATTCTCTAACATGGCCCCAGACATACTTTCTGCTGTCTGGCTGGTAAAAGCCATTTAGATTATAGCGCTGCAAGAAGAAATCTCTTGCGCCTGATACTGGATGCATTGGAGCCTCAACTGTGCAGTAATCATTCATTAGCAGTGAATTCAGAAAAGCGAGCATTCAAAATTACTTTCTGAATAGAACCCTGCTTCATTTAACGTTATGACCGACGACGTATATTACTACGAGATGAGGACTTTGGCGGTCAGCAAATCAAAATTTCAATGTCAGGATAGACATGTTCAGCTCAACAATTGTTCGACGTGATGAATCTAGAAATCCACTTTATGATACGATGCATGCAGTATATAATGCCGTGAACGTTCTGCGCTTGAAATTACGCACCACGCTCTATCCTACCTCTTACACTGACACCAGCTGCGAAGAAAGCCATGTTTTAAGCCCTAGCTCTCCTTGCGTCTCGTCTTACTCACTTCAGCTTTTTCAAATCGGAAGTGCTCTCTAAGGAACGGGGTAAAATATTTGTAACCAACTTCCGGGAGTAGAAAGCGCTGTCCAATACTTTGAAAGACTCGTCGGAAATGGGTTGATTCGAGTAAAGTAGCCGGACAATGGACTGGAAAATACAAGAGGATATTCCATGCGAACGTGCACTGCCGCTACTCAGACACAAGAGTGGCTATGCCAACTGTAAGAGCCTGCTAACAAAGCTCATCCAGAAATATTGAGTGGGTAGATTTCGGAAGTGCTTGTGGTACTTATTGTCGGGCCTTGTGAAGTTGGTGAAAGCTTTGTTGGTTATCTATATAACATATATAGGACGCGTTGGTATACACTACAAATCACTGGCACTCGACATGCCTGCTTGAGCTGACACACTGCTGCGGCTGATATCAGTCAATCTTCATCTACTAAACAAAATACAACCGAATCTGTTGCAACAATCAAGAATGTGGTTACCGTCATAGATGATAAATTATAATCATTTTCCAGTTCTTACTGATTCAACCACATTCTAATGCTATCACAACGAGAATATCCTAATGTTGTCGTTGTCGATGTTGTTGTTATTGTTGTGGCACAACATGACAACGTTAAAAATCTGAAATAGATACTTTGAAATTGACTTACATAGTAATTAAAATATGCATTCACATGAACCGTAGACAGAATCGAACGCACTCCAAGTTTTTAATGCTCTCGTGATCATAAGCGAATAAGAGGTTTAATGGGAATGGCGTAAGGCTACAGACCGTGGATAGCTCACCACCTGTCAGCTTACCCATCAAACGTAGATTGTCCCATGTCACCCATACCTACCCCTTAGGCATTGTATTCGATATAATCCAACCAAATTAATACTCGCTTGTGATTCCGACACAATATTTCCACGTATTTCTTGTCCAAAACGGTCACAGATCTAATCTCTGATTAATATTCCACAACCAAGCGCGGCATGACAAAGGTACTTCAGGTGGTCTAAGAAGCAAGCCATATGCATATTCACGACATTCGCTTGTGTCATTTCACGAAAGGCTTAGCGTGACACATTTGTCAATAGACTATAACATTCATGCATTTTGTTCACGCCACTCCATCTATATCTACTGATGCACATATCCCATTAGAAACTGGCATTACAATTTTCCATTGCAGCTCAGATATTCGCTTAACTAATTAGGCTTACAATGACATGATTAGGTTTTGTTACTGTCAATCCCGTGTACCATTTGGCGAAGAAAACCGTTAGCTCTGCATCTAGTGGTATCCGCTATCTCCTCTTATCACAGCTAACAGAAGTATCTGCTCAGATTCTACTATATTTGAGATCATTTGTCGGGTACACACATAGTCATTAGTAATTGACGTCGTTGGTGACTGTCAGACTACTGCTTGGCTACAACTTAGAAAGCAACTGGTATAATGAGTTTAATCATATGGGTAATGAAATACCGATGCAACATGACTATTCATGGCCAGGTGGCGGCTGTTATGTATCTATACACTGCCAAATGCCTCTGACGCCTCGGGCAATCCGAAGACCACGCGCCTTGTGAGAAGCTTGATAGTATGCAAGTCTTATAAAGGCAATATATATTTGATATCTTTCATGTGATTGATACTGACCCAATAGAAGACGTCTTGAGGCCGATATTTACCGAATGGCTGATGATATATGTCGATTATTCACTGAAAGGCTGGTGGTATGCTACTATTCTTCAAAAGAAAGCTGATGTTATGTGAATAGTGACATAATGGCTGTGATTTTGGATCTATTTTTAACCAAATGACTGTTGTTATCCGACTCTTAGTGACCCACTGGAAGATATTATGTCAGTTTTGGTGGCCAAATGACTGATAACTTACGACTATAATTTGTGATGCAATATGGCCATTATTAACCGAATGGCTAATGTTATATGAGGGAGGATGATGTGCGACTCTAGTTGCATAATGGCTGATGAAATATGACTTTTTAGCCCATGACTGATGTTTGATGACTACTGTTGGTCATATGGCTGATGTAATATATTTATTATTGACACGATGGCTGCTATGGGGCAGTTAATGATGTTAATGCTGTTGTATGACATAATGCCTTTGATAATTCATGCGATGAAAACAAAAACATGTGATGAAGCATACAACTGTGAACCATCACACCACCCAGCCTCCTTGCCGGCGACCTATGACTTACAAGTTCAGTCTCTAAGTCGAACGCCCACGGTACTTCAGCCAAGCCATTCCAGCGTCCCTCATTACACATTCGTGATATCAATGCGCCATTACGTTAGTGATAGCATAGCTCTTACAGGGGAGGGGTCTGAGGTAGCATTAGTAGCGCGTCTGGAAGCCCAATAGGAGGTGGTGGGGGTGATGTCATGAAGACATCCCCCTGCTGACCTGCTGAGATGTCAACCTACTGCCGGTAATGGCCAAATGCATTGCCTGCAGCGCAGTGAGTGAAGACTCGGATGAGCGTGCGGGATGTCATGCGTGTGGAAATTGCTGACAGTTGCAATAACAAGTGCGTGTCACTTCTACAACTATGGTATCTACAAACCCATGTTATCTGGAAAGAGTTCGCAACAGTTGATGGATGCGGCCCTAATTAAATAGCATACGGCAATATTTGTCACGCGGTCGAAATTTTGGGAAGAAATTAATTTACAACCACCCCGATTCTAGCTCTGGTTGATCGTTGGTTGCGGAAACTGGCGTGGTGGCATGCAGATGGCGTGCTTGTCATTCTGAATCCTGAAACAGGATGAACTTTAAGGCGATATACATCAGTACCTCCCACATTTTGTCATCTTGCTGAGTTAAATGTCACAATGACAATACCGCCAATGTTTTGTTACGGCATGCGACTTGCGTGTTAGGAAGATTTCTGATCAGCTCATCAGTGATTGAAAGGCACAAGTGCATTTATTCTTCTGAATGAACTATTGTTAAACACTAATATTGAGTCTTAATCTAGGATTGCGGATATTGAGCAGCCGAAAATTTGCTTGTGTATGTGAACGTTAATTTATTTGTCTCGATGAGCTTACCGTGCCTTCTTTTCAACGCCAGTGTGAATTCTGCACAAAATACTGATATTTGCTAATCAAACGTTAGCAGTCTGCTTAAATGAGGTACTGCATGCTATCCTATGCTTTGAGACCTGCCGTAATTGTTGAATTCACTGTTTTTCCTATTCGGAATTTAGTGCCACTTACGCCAATAGCTTTTGCATTCGAGGGCAGATTATTGACGCCGAATGACCAATTATCGTCTGCTTCGGCGGGGTTGGGGATGTTATCTGCAGGAATTTTAATTTGCCTGATGCGCGATGAGAATGTCGTGTTTGATTATGGAAATGGATGATGAAAATCGCGAAGGGGTCCCTAGATGAGGGACATGGACTAGCAGCTCGCCAACCGGAAGTGAGTCACGCTAGGTCCTTGTTTTCCCGCTCGCCCGTCTGGCGTTTGTGATAATGCACCCCGGTGATTCTATCCCAACCGCCCTAAAGGCGGCAGTACCGTATTGTTCACTGTAACGAATAAGCGCTATTACATCAAACAAGTTGATCAGAATAAACGCACCAATTAAGTGCTGTTTGCAAGACTCATTTTGCGGTACGCAGCATATAATAACTTAACCGATGCAAGACATGTGTTAATGAATAGATTTCCACACAACGATAAATACTAAACTTTTCAAATCGTGATTGAGTGTAATCTCGACTTGGTAAAGCTAGAGCGGAGTCATCGAGAAAGCCGACACTGACGTGAGCGTTTGGTGGCAGCTAAAGAGCTGTGTCTAGTCGCTCTAGCGGGTGCTTTTCCCGCCACGCCATGTCCTAAATATGCCATACAGATGATAGATGTCGCCTGACTTACGACTGCCTGGTTGTCCCCGCAGTTTTGTTTTACGTTGTTGGCGATACACCGACATCCAGCCCCCGTGTCACCAATGGCTGATCCCGAAATTGCTCCGCACACTAAGACCAATTAACTAGAAACAATAAATGCAGACCTGACAAGCGCCTACCCTTGCTCTCTGCTCTCTCATGCAGATTAATGCCAGCAAGTTATTGCTCGGCGATGAGCATCCCCGGGCTCGTGTGACGTCCATGTCCAGATCGCTTGACTCGCTCAGGGCTTAATGCCTAGAGTGGATAAAAGGGATTTTCTCAGCAGGAAAGGACCAACATGTGAATTAAAGATGTACATCAAATTGTTCTTTATTGCTGCTGCAATGTTCCATCGTGATGCTTATGTGTGCATAAAGGCTTCGTTTACGACCGCTTAATGTCTCACTGTGTAAGCTTGCCTGAAAACGGGTGTTTATGTATCCTTATATGTTGGCCACAGAAGCTTATTTTTAATAGAGGAACTGGCCGCTTTAAAGTACTCAATGGGAATGACAAAAGCACAATGTTTTATATCAACAGGTAATGCAAATGCAAAGAAGGACGTAATTTGTCAGCTGAATTAATAACTATATGCGATTAATTGAAAATATGATTCTGTAGTTGTTCCTTCATCGCAATTGATATGGCTGTAATGAAATAATCGTTATGTTTGTCAAACAATCAGACTTTAATCTTGATAACCCCAGAATATTTCACTTTATCATTTCTTGATATTTTACTTGATCACATCTGAATCTTTCCCCAGATCGACGACGAACACAACGACGAACACCTGGTAACAACGACGAACACCGGGTTACAACGACGAACACCTGGTCATTACGGTGTCTTTGGACTTGCTATAAATGCAACCTGTCTTCTGATGAAACCTACCTGAATAACATATAGTATTTTACCTTCTATATGTATTGTATATTTCCTCTGATTGTACAATATATCCCTAACATTAAGCCCGTGTTACCATATCAAACATTAAGCATTCAACAGATAATTACCTCCCATAAATAAACATCAGTGGTGAGGTAGACTTGTGCGTAATTGCTACCCCGTGAAAGCGTTTCTCTTGCAGATGAAAAATCTGAAAACCCATATCATTAAGGTTCATTGTTAAGCAAACAGAGCGCAGGTTACTGGTTCGACCTGTAGGAGCTGTTCGCCGCCCTTGTGCTGTCAACCTGTATTTACTGAACAGGAGTCATCCATTCTCGCTTCTTTTCAAGACAAGTGGGCAAAAATTCCAAAGTTTGTCCCTGCCAAAGAGCAGTCACATATTAGCTGGGATGAAGCCCAATGAAAGCCTTTGTTCGCGTATAATTATATCTGCATCGATTCAGTCACCAAACGACTTAATCCTATCTCATTCAGTATTCTAACATAGTATACCAGGTTTAAATGTGTGTCATCAGGCCCCTAATTCATCCCCGCCACGTCAACACCGCCATCCAGTATCCACACAACTCCAGACGCTCATAATCTGTTCCGCAAGCAACCCTTTCTCCGTCGTGTTTTCTATGTTACTTTCTGTTGTATTTAACGCGCCAATCGCGCTATACAAGGTACCACTTATGATTTGTGATCCAGAATATTTATCAATCACCGGAGTTTACCATGAAAAACGTTCTTATCATGACCAAAGCGTTCACGTGTCGACAAAGTTTGCGCATTTAGCTTTTGTAGCTGAGGAACGCGTACTTTTCTGAACTGTGGATTTTAATCTTATCTCTTTTCTTACAATGTCACTTTCTCTTAACCCGGTACCGGTTTCATTTTACAGTTATCGTGAATAGCAATGTTAATATCGTCAGTCGGATAAGCAGTAGTTCTATTGATGGCAACAACAGCGAATTACATCTGTGTAGTCTTGTGGGATGCGCCCGTGTCAACAAATCCCGGAGACGTTATCGCCCTCCGCAATCAGTCGGCATATGGTATTGCTGGTCCGGCCTGCATATAGTACCCACGCGGCTTCACCGCCAGCCCTTCATGGTCGCCTCTCTATCGCCCTCAGTAGACTGGAGAGGGCAGGAGACGGGCTGCTGGAGAGGGCCAGATGCCTTCAGCCTCCACCCACTTGATGCTCGCTCAGCAACATCGGCACACACCTCGCGGCTCAGCTGCCGCCGGGTCAACAAGAGAACGATAAGATGCGACGCTTATCAACTCCACGCGCTCAGCCCTCATTAACGGGGATTGGGGGACCTACTAATGCGCCTGGCAGTCGCTGTGGCTATTTCTTTGCTTATCACTGGATCGCCTCGTGATAAATAACCAGCGCTGCTTAACTCGAATGTAATGTTATTCATGGCTTAACCTCAGTTGCTGTTAAAGATATCAGGCACGATAATTGATAATACAAGGAATAATGCGTGGCAATTACGACAAATACAAACACATTCTATATAAATGATTGCATGACAAAATCACTTATAGACAGTACTCACAAGCAAAAGCTGCAGTGAAACCCCCAACACACCTTCGCTAACCAATCACTCCCGCCACCCCTACCTTGCCCTAATCACCTCTCCAACAGGCGCCAAAAAAAGCAGTTCGGTTCGGCTAAAAGTGAGGATAAGGGGTAAGTACTGCAATATTTCAGAACATACCCTTGTACCGGTGCTTTAACAATGTGTTAATGCTTCTGTGTCACATTCCATTACCACAGTGATAGCACGACGATATACATAGATGTCCAATAGCACTGATGATGAGCCGTATAGCATGGTGTTTGTTTTCGGCAGGGCACTAGCCAGCCCAGAAGTACCAAAGCAGAGGCCGACCAGATCCTGATTTTTCACAAGAGGCAGCGTCGGTCTGTTAATCCTGGCCGGCCTCTGTTTGATCTGGGCAGCCTCGAGGTCTCCAACTAAATTCCATCACCGTTATCAAATGAGACGCTGGAGTGCTGAGTCCACACTCTGTGTCGTCAATATGTGTTTGCAGAGCGATAAAGGAGTCCAAGTGAAGACAGCCCCCAGCTCTCCAAAACCACCAGCTGCCAGCTTCTATTTTTTGGGCTCAAGCTAGTTATGTTGCATTAATTTAACAGCTCGAAATTATTACGCCAATTCCAGTTTTTGTATTGCGAGCAGGCACCCTGAAAAGCAACAATTCAAAATGTGTTAGAGATAACGTCGGTGACTTGAACCCCCAGACCCCCTTAGTTATTTGTCAGGCAATAATGACATTTTGTTTACGCTGATAGCGGATGCCAATATGTGACGCAACATATCCCACAATGCGTGTTAACAATGGCGTCGTCATGTTAAACGCTGCTGGGGGTGATGATGGATATATTTAGCGTAGTAAGTATATTGTCGCCATTCAGAGTAAGATATCAAAGGATCCCATCGAAACGAAGTAGACCGATTATGAAGTTCTGGTTATCACTGCTGTACTTCCATATTATATGTGACTTGAATGTCATCAGACGCCTACAGCAAATGTACGTTATTTGTAACTAATAGCATGGTTTGCGAACACTCAGTTGATTTTATCACGGTACAAGACAATCAATCGTTTTTGTAGAGTTTTAATGGAAACTTAATGAATTCGTCTTTGTGATTTTTACAAATGTACATTTGAAACATGTTGGCCAAATGACCGGACCGGTTGTCTCATCTCGTTCATACCGACTGCAGCCAGCCGAATCTCGTTCATACCGACTGCAGCCAGCCGAATCTCGTTCATACCGACTGCAGCCAGCCGAATCTCGTTCATGCTTGACTCTCTCTGTGAAGTAATTATTTGACAAGCAATAATGGCATCGATGGGGACGCCGGATGACGATGTGTGACCCTACATATCCCACCATCTTCCGATTGCTACGTCAGGCGAGGCGAGAACATTTGTGTAGCTGTGAGATTGTACCTGTAGGAGAGATTATCTCCATTCCCAATGCCACAACCCGGCTTTATGTAAAGAAGGGGCGCTGTGAGTCTAGCAATATACCCGCCTTGTCACAGCTAACTGGCGGTATGCTTTAGCCAACAGCGGCCTAATGTCGCCTTACACCAAGCAGCAGCCTGACGCTTCCGGCGTCGCTTCACCAGTTCGTGTATTTACTCATGTCAAACGATAGTGCTATGAATCGTCATGTCTCATTCCAGAAACCATCAAGCATATTTAGTGAAAGAATTTATCGGCCTTATTTCCTAGCACTATGGTGGGATGGCTGGGGTTGATTCAACGTACCGCAGGAACCTTCCATGGCTTAGCATATAATTACTGTCATATTTATTTGGAATGACGGAAGAGTTGTTTTCTTACAGGAACAAACAACACAGCGTCATACGTCTGCGTTTTGCGTCATAGTTTAACTTGACCTTGTATTTCGAATTGCATTATTTTTATGAAAGCTTCCAACATCAATCATCTTTGAATCAGGCAACTCAAACGAGTCTATTTCACATATGACTTTAACCTCGGACACGATACCCCTCCCCAACGCCCCCATCTAAATGGGATGTTATTACCTTGATATGTTTAAAACTCCACTAAAGAGGACTTTCTAAAAACCTCCTTATATCAGGGTTTTTCAGGCACAACATTAACTAGAGGAAGAAAACTATCCAACTCAATTGATCTCCGGCATGGGGTGATCATGACAAGAAGGACTCCAACACTGTCTCAGCCTCGTGCATTCCTTTTGTATTTATCTACAAAGACCTGCCATTATAGACCCCCTATTGCAGCATTTTCTAATCCAATCCTCGCTGCAGCGCACTTCGGTGCGATCTCAGAGATGACAGGTGTAGTTACTTTATGAACACCTGTCTCGGGCAACAGATGGTCTTCCTTGATTTAAAAATGCCCTCTCTGACCTTTAACAATGCTACTCGAAATAACGGTCAGGGTCCGTTACAGGAATAGAGTTTCCCTGTTCACTCCGGCGACTCGCATCAACTCATGCATTCGTAGCGTGTGGCTTACCCGCAGTTGATAATAAGTGCATTGCGCGGATCATAAATTACGAGGGGGTGGGGTAAGGTCATTATTCTGTGAGTACACGCAGCCCACAATAATCGCGTATCAACGAAAAACATATGACACCAGGCATATATCGATTTCCATTTTTTTTCAAAAGAAGTCCTAAACTTGATTGCAAATCTTCTGAGAAAGCGACATTATCGCTTCTTAACTGTAATGTCACTATCTATCTTCCGGGGGTTAAATAGAATCTGGCATATTAAAATGTCGCTTTGTTTAGTCATTAGTTGAGGAGGAGCGTGTAACAGTCCAGCGCTACCGGTGTGAACGATACTGTCTCTTTCTGGTTAGAGGGGGTGTAGAATGAAAGCACTGACGCGCTCATTGTATACCAGCGCCTGGAGACGACCCGTACAATATGACGACTTAAGACACGTGACCGGGTCCTTTACTGACAACGTCTTCGCAAATGATAATACATCTCAGCTTCATTTCGAGTCAATGTTAAGGTTGGTTCGACAAGGAAGCAGTTATGCTGGACAAATATTAGCTGCCTTCTAACCTAAAAAAACATATCAGAATATCGCTTTGCACGTTCACATATCGCGGTTTTCTTTTTCACAGAATTGCCTGAATTGACAATGCCCTTTTATTCCACAGGCGCATCACGCTGCGTTACTAGAGTAGGCGCTAACGACGTCAAATATAAATAGCTACAGAAGCAATAAGCAATCAACTACGACGTGGAATTACTCTGCAGTCGCCACTCATTTCTTTCACGAAACTAATATCAATGAATTAGTTCTTGGATATTCTTGGCTGTGTGTTGGATTAAGTTTACTAATGGCACTTCTCCAGGTAAAGGTTCGAAGTAAAAAAATTGTTTGATGCAGGTTTTCTTAAATAATCGCTGATATGATAAGCCTTTCGCGTGTCACGAACGCTGTAAGCGATAGTCGTTGACCCTGTCATCTCATTTGCATGCGTCCCCTAATTTACATACAGGTGAAGCGTGCCTTGTATCCGTTTAATTCTTTGCTCCAGGAAAAAAGGAGGTTGTCAGTGTCGATGAATCTTTTGTTTGATTCAGAATTCATCCGGGCCACATGGATCTTTTTAACAGCTTCAAAATCGATCAAATTGGAAGCCCTGGAATCGGAATACCGGGGCCTGGTGGTCTCATTGTGGTGCTATATAGGATTGACAAGCGATTTGTAGTACCCATGGAACATTATTCAGCAAGCTAACGAAATAGATATCTTTTGATTTTTCAATTAATATAATCCCTCCGGCTGCATTGATAGAATTTCGTCATTACTTTGCCTTGTTATCCCGTGAAGCACGCGCAAACATATTTTTTTGTTAATTCTGTGACTTTTAATCCCAACTACCATGAAAACTCTTGTGGTGTTCACGACCCGGATCTATTTCAATATACCAATTAATTACACAGAGTGTATATGTCCACATGCAGAGCTACAGGGCTTGTAAGATTAAATGGTGTCACGCCGTGCGTTTGCAGGAAGCGTTGTCTGTAAGTGGCGTCATTCAATAAGCATAGTAAGGATGACAATTCTTTGTTTCCAAGGCGCATCACACGTGTTCACCATGACATGGCGCTTAACGAGCGTTACTTTTCTTTAACGGTACGCTATGGAAGTAGCGCCCCGATGGGTAGTATCTTTCTGATCACAAAGACACCGTCCCTCGCGCCGTGTCGCCACCTGCAGGCGAGTCAAGCGATTATATTAGAATATGGAATGCACCTGCGCAGTGAGGGTGATTTGAGCCGCCTCATCGGCCAAATGGAACGCGTGTCCGTGGTGTCATCCAGGAAAAAGGGACCTGAACCCCTCGCCCTCGCGAGCCGCTAGCTACAACAAAGCAAGTCGCCCCTACCCGCATTGTTACGGCCGTCGCTATTTGCTGTTATCCATTCAAGGCGCTGGAACTCGGCACGGCCAGTAGGGGGAAGCCCCCATGCCTACCGTATTAGGTTGCTGAGCAGGTGCAACTCTTTGTGACCAATCACAAGCGGTCTTACATGCGTCGCGTGGTTAAGAAGCAAATTCATGAGGAGGAAGCTTTACTAGCCAGTAAGCATCTCCACGGAGCATCGCGATTTGCGACATTGTCCATCCCTTCGTCGACCTAGTCATTTCAACTTAATGTTTAAGGACAATTACTGACAAGACGTACAAGAATAGGACTGAACTAACATTAGGTAGGTGATGACAAACTTGTTGATTGCTTTACTGAGGTATTGTTATAACTTATTACTATATCTGAAATGATGGCAATCCATTGGACAGCCACATATCTTAACACGAGTTTAGCAACATGGAAACCTGGCAACGAGCGTGTCGTTTAACAAAGTTGATTGGTTGAAGGCGACGTATTCATACACAAGTCATAATGCGTGTTGACGAACTTCTGGTCTACCACTCGCTTATCAACACTATTAGTCTTAAATTAGGGTTAATTATGGATTCTTTGTCATGTCTGTAGCTCGATTAAATGATTCAGATTCCAGTCCCGCTCGTTAACATGATACCAGTTACTCTATATGACAACCTCTTAACTAAGATTATCACCTTGTTGCCATGAGTTATGTCTTCTCGTCACGTATAAGGTCATGGGGTCATTGCATTTTACAGGATACATTGTTTTGCATACGCAGAACGCAAGCAGCAGAGAGGGTGAATGGGGTTGTGAACAGAGGTGACCGGAGAAGCAATACATGACAAGATGCCAAAAGGATTCCTGGTGAAGCGTATCAAGACGGAGCGACAAGCGATGACATGGCGCAGGAGTCATCCGAATCCGGACAGTCCGGGAAGCGGAAGTAGTGACAGCGAGCGGTCGGATGCCGGAGACGTGACCTCCTCTTGCTCCGTCCCGACAGCCCTGACCGGACTTCTTAAGCCACATGGCTCACCGGATTCGGGCTTCTCGCAGAGCCCCGGTCTAGCCATCAACTTAACTACCAAAGAGAACCGAGGCGCAGGTAACAGTCCCCGGGAATCTGAAACTGACGACAGCTGTGAGAATGGACAGGTCATTATGGAGAGGAGGGTGACCAGTAACACCCTACCGCCGCCTGTTGTCTCCCGGCTACCTCAAGAGTCACCTCCCTCATTACCCTCCTCATCCAAACCCAGCTTGTTAGACTTGAGAAGGCGTCCACCGATGAGCTATGCTTCTTCACCCCTCTCTATCCGCACTTCCATGCAACCGATGCTGGCGTCCCCTTTCCACTACTCCGCCTTCAACCGTCTCTCCGTGTCATCTCCGGAAGGCGTCGACAAATGCGGTCGGGACAACTCGGTTGCGCCTCCGCCTGCCCATGCCACGCTCTCACCGTCCGGCACACCTCTACCCTTACCGCCATTCATGTCAGCCTCTGCAGCCGCGGCTATTGCTGCTCGCTTCTTCAGGGCGCCACCAAGTATGGTAGCACCGGTAGGTACCAACCAGAAACACTTCCCAGATCCCTTACATCAAATAACATTGGCCTCATCTCCGGGAAAGAAGAGGTCTTCCCCCTGCGGAAGCGGCAGCGAGCAAGCCACGAAAGTCCCACGCACCCCTAAAAAGCCTAAAGCTGCTCGCAAGATTCAGTTCGAAGAAAGTAAGTCTTCGCCGGTTTCGGGAACAATCATTCGCGAGTCGACAGACACAGATGAAGGGATCAAAGTTTGTAGCGGAGATATCGATAGCAGTCTGAACCTGGTGGAAGTCACACCAGAAGCCAGGGCAGAGATTGAGAAAATCGAAAACAAGATTGGTGACTACATTTGCAAGTTATGTAAGGAACTCTATGAAGATGCCTTTCAACTTGCCCAGCACAAATGTCCGCGCATTGTTCACGTTGAATATCGCTGTCCCGAGTGTGACAAAGTTTTCAACTGCCCTGCCAATTTAGCCTCCCATAGGAGATGGCACAAACCGCGCCAAAATGGCGGCACCAGTGCTAACAATGTCAACTTGGGAATTGTCAAAAACAACAATAACAACAACACAACCAATGATAAGAGTCTGGCTGTTGAGAAGCACTGTCGAGATAGCAGTAATATGTCCGACATTATTACTGCCACGTCTATGGACAAACTTAATGGCAACCACATTATCGAGTCAGTGCCCCGAATTGGTGTCGATAGCCCTAACTCAGGAGCATCCAGTCCTTCGAACGAAGGCACGGAAACCTCCGAAACCTCGCGCCAGTGCCGCTTTTGCAGGAAACGTTTCAAACGTGAAGCTTACTTGAACAAACACGAGCTTACACACTATGACAGCCGCTACAATTCGCCCCAAGACGAGCTACCACTTACCGAGCCGCCTATCAAATCAATACCCCGTGAACTAGACTCAATTAGGAACTCAGGCGGGGACCTTGACGAGCAGACATTCTTCCCTTGTCACTATTGTGGTAAGATACTCAACACGGAAGTGGGTCGTACCAAACATATTCTGCAGCTGCACACACCGGGGCTAGGAAATCACATGAATGGGTTACCTGCTATCTACCAACCAATTTATTCAGCCAACTTGCTTCCTTGTGTCGTTTGCCGGCAAACCTTTTCGAGCAAGGCGGCTTTGGAGCGGCATGAGAAGCTTCATGAGACCGAAATGTACCCATGCAAGTATTGCGGTTCAGTATTCTACACGTCCCCTTCTCTTATTCGTCACATTAACAAACGTCATCCCTCTGAGAATAGACAACTCATGCACTTACCTATCCCAACTGTCACGCATGCGTGCTGAACATCACGTGCTATTTATAGATTACATGAAAGTTGAGTATGATGCGGTTTATGGTAGAGCTATGCTCAAGTGAGCGTGTTGCTGGGTTTTTTAACTGTCGTTCCTTTCATCAACCTGTCCCCTCCTTCCCCACAGTGTCGTGACTGCCTCTGAATAAGGCATAGAATTCCACCATCCTTTGGGATTTAGAATTCCTTTAAGCTAGCAACCTTCCTTTAAGTGAGTTTTGTGTTTCTCACAAAATGCTCGATAGGTAATGGTCGTAGTGATACACCATCCGATTATTGCAAGTTTACCAGTTGCCATCATAATTTGGATATTGGCCTCCCTATTGGCTATTGTGAGTTCACATAGCAGGTTGGCGATAGGAATTCCCAGCAGCATTTCTGTCCACATTAAAGGGGTGTTAAATGAGCCTCTTGCCTCCCGCTGACATTATCTCTCCTTAATTTGATTTGATAAGAACGCATCTGATAGAGAATTTGCCGAGTAATTACTGTTAATGCGATGCCGACACTGGGTGCACGTCCCCTAGGGGGAGGACGCCTGAACAACGGCTTTCAGAAAGCGGCGACAATATCAACGACCCCTGCGTTCGTGTCACCAATGGCGTAATTTAGGACAGCATCCCCGCGGATGTGTTGATTAAAAAGCAAAAATGGTTTATTTTAAGCTCCTCATATGTTGTGCCTGTTGTGGACAGCTACTTCCCTTAAACGACGTATGCACCGACGAACGAAAATTAATAGCACATTTCATTAAGTCCATTGGCCTATCCGCAAGTATGTATACAAGTGTTACAAATGAAATTTTACTGCTGACGCCATTACACCTATGATAAAGCACATTCTTTTTTAAATCAGCTTGTAAATCATCGACTTATAAACAGTGATCAAATGATACATTTTATGCATGTATTCATTTCACAGTGCTATTTTTCCGTACGTATATTTTTACATGATCACATATATTTACATGTATTTTTGTAGTCTGTTTTTATGATATATAGATATTTTTTTGTTTCCGTTACGCCAAGCGGCAAGTGCAATTTAGAGAACCGGGTTTTTATTACATTTGCAAATAACAATCATATTATTAATACATATTCAATTATTTATCAGTCAACGGACATGTGATGTGTAGGCGTGTAACTTACACTGCTGCTGAAGATAAACACCGAGGGTAGGTCGCATGACTGCATTCATTCTAGTCCTTATCCGACACCTCAATCTAGTCCTCTAATTCACTAAGGCAGCGATACCTACCCTACTTCACATTGAACCTATATATATATATACATATATATATATATATATATATATATATATATATATATATATATATATATATATATATATATATATATATATATATATATATATATATATATATATATATATATATGAGTGTGTGTGTGTGTGTATGTATACATCTTGCTTGATTGGTCACATATTGTGCGCATTGTATTTTCATCTTCCGTGTGGGGTCATGAGAATGTATCTTCGCTTTTGTTAGTTTGTGGTTTAGTGTCCGGCTTGAAATCTCAAATGCTTCATTGCAATGGCAGCTGTGGCTGTCTGTATGTTCATCTAGTCCTCTATCATTTCGTAGTTGTGAAGAAAACCGCCATTATACGCCTCATTGTGTATGGAACCTAATTGTATTCTTGCCTTAAAATGGTTGTGAAAAAAGTTATGTAAACGTTGAATATTGCTGAATATACTGAATGTATACTTTGTTTCAAAAGTCAAAGACAGTTGTATGCATATATGATGTATTTATATATTTATAAATATATATATTTATACATATGTATATATATATATATATATATATATATATATATATATATATATATATACATACATATATATACATATATATATAATTATATATATGTCATGTTAACTATTGAAATTGAACTATTTTGTATGATATTTAGTCGTTTTACAAGTTTAACCACTGTATTAGTACGTCATAAATATTTATATTATATGCCCTACAGTGTAATAGTTGTGATGTCTTTACGTGTAAATACTCTCTGTACAAATCAAAACGAAAGATCCTTGAATATTCGGCATTCCTTTGGTCATTCTTGTAAGGTTTGCTTTCATTTTGGGATGTGTGTGAGATTGGGTAGCATTCACGATCGATAAAGTCTGATCGTTTCAAACATAATATACACATGCAAATGTGTTTATTTAAGTACGTTAAGAAAACATATGGACACAATGGGTGCTGATGACTTGTGAACATTATGAGAGCTATATATTAATGTTAAATATGTGCATTGAAAAACCCTGGTGCAAAGTATGAAGGCTGAATAAAAGCTTTAATGTGACAATTCTCTCATACGTTTACGTTGTACTCGATACATACATTTTCAATAACTTCATTTCAATACTGTTAAGATAGAATACCGGCGTTAAGCGACAAAAACAAGGTAGTTCACATATCCCAGACCATCCGATGATGAGGTAACGAATTCCCAAACGTACCCTTATTGACAGATTTAATACTTCTTGTAAGTGCCCCATTTTACTGATCGGCATACGAAAATGACTACTTTTATCCAGCTCGCACTACGCAAAACAATTATCCGCGCCAAACCTGACGTAATAATTATGGACCAAGAGGTTGACAATTTAACGCGGTGTCAGAGGCTTGCCACAAGTGTGCTCTTAATGCAAGCCTTTGTTCGTCAGCACTCGCATGCAGCTGGGCCATGGATGCTTGCATGCCCCACGACTTCGCTACGGGCAGTAGCGCACAGGCTACGCTGATTTTGAGCGGGTCTAGGGACTTCTGTTACACTAGCGTCCCGATGCACGTGACACATACCGTGACAGCTGGTCTGCTCCCTTTTGTGTCTCGTCGGGATTTTTTTGGGGGCGAGGGTAACAACAAAAGACGCTCTACGATGTTGGACGATTATCAGGCGACTTTGGACTTGTTCACTGACATTCTTGCTTTGAATCAACCATCTGTTATTGACTATCCTTGTATTGGTCTTGAGATGTGAGTGAGGTTTATCTGCGCACTGCAGACGCACAGGTGCGAGTTATCGTAAACATTGATGCCAGGGGACAGCGCAAAACAAGCTGATTCCTGATTCAATCATAAACACTCACCCAATTATTACAGTCACTGATAAGGACTGCAAACGTATCTTGACAATTTTGAACTAAAACAGAGAGAGGGCTATAAGTATAATAAACACGGTATTTCTTTGTTTATGAGAATTGGAAAGATTCCGGGAATACACTACGATATCTGTGTTACTTTTGTCAACCGGTTTAATTTCTATCATGTCAAAAGTCCTTTGCCTATGGTGATCAAACAATGGAATTTCAACATTGAGGGTGATGTCGCAGTAACAATCGGAGTGGTGACGCAACCATGAAGGAAGAGGGTGAAGATAGTGATGCTTGGGGCGTGTGGGGGTGGTAAGTGTCATCGCTGATCCACCTGCGACGGGGAGACCAACGAGATAACACACATAGGCAACAAATAAACAAGGTAAACAACAAACGAAACTACTGATCTACAATACTGCTTTGTAGTCGTCTAATGATCATCAACATGCTTGGCATATTGCCAGGTCGTGAAAATGAACAGACGGCTTGAGAGTTGTGGTACAGGATTCACAGCCTGCCTAGAAAAGTGCAAATTATGTCTGCAGCAACAGCCGCCGCCATGAAACGGA